>JAVTVY010004377.1:0-39041 GCA_036873755.1 Hanleya hanleyi
AAAAAGTTCATAGTAAAGCCCCGTAAATAACAGAAAGCTCGAGAGAGTTTGAACTAACAGAAATGTGATGTTTACATACGAAACACTCCCTTGTGTGTGACAGTTTTGAAAACGAAATTTTGTTTTATTTATATCTTGCTAAATGATATTTTTCTTACAAAAAAAACTAAAATATCAGATCAGAAGAATTTGTGACCTTCGGATTGATGATTGGTCAAAATCTGCTTCCTGTCCTATTTTGGTTCATTCGAAGCACTTATGGGGAAGAAATGCAATTGTAGCAAAATTATGACACCTTGTAGCAGAGAAAATCCTCTCTATAAATATCTCAAAAATAACAAAATGGGCCAGAAATCAAATTTTAATGAATCATAAATCCATTTTTATACAACGGAAGATCGTATTTTCCCGACGAAAGTGTTGGATCGAAAAAAAAACCAGCTTCATTATCGTCACACATAAGGGGGTTTCTAGTATGTAAACATAACATATTCAATGTAGCAACGTTTAAGCCTGAATTGAAGCTGGGAATGCCTAAAGACAGCTATCTCTTAGTTTTTGTGGCTGAGATAAACAATATCCTAAAGGGTCGTTTATAGACACGATTATCATTGGATGTTCAAAACGCCATCCAGGATGTCAAAATGCGTATATGTGCCGGAATGAATCAGCGGGGAACAAGAACCTAAGGGACGTACGTCATACGCGGATAAAATGGACGTACTCTTATCGAGGTCTGTCACGCGATAAATGTTAATCAGATCAGAGCACATTCTTGTGTGATTCAGTCTAACAGCTGATAATTACGTACAATCACTTTATGAACAATAACGTTCAGTTCAAAGGAGAATTAATAACTTCTCGACATATTCAGCGCAAGACGTCCCAGGAAGAACATTGCCTTCATACAGTGGTTACTTCATCAGAACCATATGGCCTGTAGAGTTTAAATTTCCAAGAGTGCAAACGAATTAATTCTGTTTAACAGAGAATTTCCCCTGGCAAATCGTTGGCGAATTAATTTAACCCCAATTATCGCCATACCGCTCATTTCCATGACAAGCAATTTGTGGATTTCCGGCGTATCAGTTTTGGCGATTTACAGGATATTTGCAGGAAAGGAGAAAAATAAATCCGTAAAGTATCATGATTGCTCAGTATCACGGTACATATTCAATATCATGTTCACGAGTGAATAAAACATGCGTAAACCTGTCTTATATTAGAAAAAATACTAAAAGGTGAGCCATAGACAATCTGTAGTGAGCGAGCTACTTTCTTGTGAGCTGTTCTCTTCTACATGCGTTTACCGCTTTGGCGCCATGCCATTCCCCAGTTTTTGTTGGAAAATACCCGACGGCTCCTATATGCCGACGTCGTTCACCATAAACAATAACATTATTCCATTCTGTATGATCTTACCTTGATCGGTGTGCTGATATATTGCCGATCCATGGATTAGATGACACGAGACCCATGTAAATTCAAAATGGCGGCCATGTGGTATCCGCGAAAGTCGTGTTTTTCGATCTTTTCGCTCCATTTCTTCACATTTTCCTTGCCTATAAGGCCTTGAAAGTATTTTATTTATGCAAAAGTAATTATTCTAGATTTTATTTGATTTTTTTCGAGAGAAAAATCGGAAAAATGAAAATTTCGAAAAATCGACCCCAAAAAGGCCGAAAAATGGCTTCCGAGAAGATGACGTCACTGTCACGTCATCATGGCGGCCATCTTGGATTTTTTTACATTTCCCGGTAGAGCTTGAACCCAAGATACTGTGTGGTAAGTTTCAGCGCTCTAGCCTTAGTGGTAGAGAAAATATATATAGGGCCCCCTCCCCCCGCTGCGATACACCCCAAATCGCCCAGGCCAGATAGGGTTAAAGAGAGTGGAACGTTGCGGTGATGGTCGGTAAGAACAAAGCCGTTTGCGCGGTGTGCTGATATATTGCCGATCCATGGATTAGATGACACGAGACCCATGTAAAATCTTGGCTAGGGAATGGCAAGGCGCGTCAAGGTATATTCGTCGTCATGAGACCCTCCCTGTGTAAATTGTTTCCCTTCGTTGTACAACATTACACAGGTAACATTACACAAATACGGCTTATAGCGTTGGTCACACCGGTTCTCGTCAGATCACTGAAGTTAAGCAACGTTAAGCCGGGTGCTGTACTGGCTGGGCTGATCAGTTTCCAGGGTAATCGGAACTGTGAGCACTCTCGTGTTCTGTCACATGTAGGCACCGTCGTGATATGACTGAAACAAGCTTGGAAACGACGTTAAACCCCACTACTCACTCACTCACTCTTACAATATTACACACGTTGTAAACATTATTTGTAAATTTCACAGTAATTTACTGTACTGTAGTTTTACTGCAGTACAGTAAGTTTCCAGTAATTTACTTTAAAATCATGTATAGTAAATATTGCTTAATACACTTTTTTTGTCATTTTTACAGTGATTGATTGTAAATTTGAAACATTTACTGTACTGCCTTTGAAAAATTCGCTGTCAACGGTAATGCTATTATTTTTAAATTTTTATCTCCATGTTGGGGCAAATAACATTTCGTGTATCACTCTCTTCAAGAATATGACGCTATATGCGTTCAAAAACACAGAATGTTAGCGTAATTTATCAGAACAAGAACGCTCGGGATTTGATATCCATTTATATTAGTAAGCCCTAATTCCCTGCATGTCCACAATAAACTAACAAGCTGAGTAGCTAGCAGGTCCTCCGCCAAGTAGCCTGTTTGAGAGCATGCAGCATATACGCTTCCATTATCTCCTTAAATATAACTTGGAAAGTGGATATGTGTATGTGGAAAGAGACATTTATCTGGAATTGTTGAGACAATTTGAGGAGGTTTGGGAAGCAGTAATGGGTAGTGTAACACTGCAATGTAAGTCTGTAGTTGTATATGAATTTGTGGATGGTGAGGTTTATAAATCGATGGGTGGAATAGATCAAGATATCGCGTTCACAACACAGACGGGTACAATATGGGCGAGTGAAATCCAAGATGGTCAATGGCAGCCATCTTGGATTACATACTACCTCAATGAAAATCAATACCAATGGCTGTCTAACTGATGTGAAACACCCTCTCGAGTTTGAAGTCGATTGGTCAAATTGTTATCGAGATATCACGTTCACAAGATCCGAGATGGATGGAATCCAATATGGTCAATGGCAGCCATCTTGGAGTACGTACCTCAGTGAAAATCAATACCAATGGCCGTCTGACTGATGTAAAGAACCTTCCCAAGCTTGAAGTTGATGGATGGAATTGTTCTCGAGATATCGCGTTCACAAGATCTGGGACGGATGGAATCCAATATGGTCAATGGCAGCCATCTTGGATTACGTACCTCAGTGAAAACCAATACCAATGGCCGTCTGACTGATGTGAAGAACCTCCCCAAGCTTGAAGTTGAATGGTGGAATTGTTCTTGAGATATCGCATTCACAAGATGTGGGACGGACAGAATCCAATATGGTCGATGGCAGCCATCTTGGATTACGTACCTCAGTGAAAATCAATACCAATGGCCGTCTAACTGATGTGAAGCACCTTCTCAAGTTTGAAGTCGATTGGTCGAATTGTTCGCAAGATATCGCGTTCACAAGATGTGGGACGAACAGAATCCAATATGGTCGATGGCGCCCATCTTGGATTACGTACCTGAGTGAAAATCAATACCAATGGCCGCCTAACTGATGTGAAGCACCTTCTCAAGTTTGAAGTCGATTGGTCGAATTGTTCTTGAGATATCGCGTTCACAAGATGTGGGACGGACAGAATCCAATATGGTCGATGGCGGCCATCATGGATTACGTACCTCAGTGAAAATCAATACCAATGGCCGTCCAACTGATGTGAAGCACCTTCTCAAGTTTGAAGTCGATTGGTCGAATTGTTCTCGAGATATCGCGTTCACAAGATGTGGGACGAACAGAATCCAATATGGTCAATGGCGGCCATCTTGGATTACGTACCTCAGTGAAAATCAATACCAATGGCCGTCCAACTGATGTGAAGCACCTTTTCAAGTTTGAAGTCGATTGGTCGAATTGTTCTCGAGATATCGCGTTCACAAGATGTGGGACGGACAGAATCCAATATGGTCGATGGCGGCCATCTTGGATTACGTACCTCAGTGAAAATCCATACCAATGGCCGTCCAACTGATGTGAAGCACCTTCTCAAGTTTGAAGTCGATTGGTCGAATTGTTCTCGAGATATCGCGTTCACAAGATGTCGTGAGGATGGAAGTAATATGGTCGATCTTGGATTACATCTCAATGTCATTCACCAATGGCCGTCAACTGATGTGAAAACTTTTCTCAAGTTTGAAGTCCGTTGGTCAGTTATTCTCGAGAATAACCAGCGTTCCCACTGCAGATGTGGGACGGACAGAATCCAATATGGTCGATGGCGGCCATCTTGGATTGTGCAGTGAAAATCAATACCAATGGCCGTCCAACTGATGTGACACCTTCTCAAGTTTGAAGTCGATTGGTCGGGTATTCTGGGGCTCATGCGTTCCACAGGACGGACAGAATCCAATATGGTCGATGGCGGCCATCTGGATTCGCACCTCAGTGAAAATCAATACCAATGGCCGTCCAACTGATGTGAAGCACCTTCTCAAGTTTGAAGTCGATTGGTCGAATTGTTCTCGAGATATCGCGTTCACAAGATGTGGGACGGACAGAATCCAATATGGTCGATGGCAGCCATCTTGGATTACGTACCTCAGTGAAAATCAATACCAATGGCCATCCAACTGATGTGAAGCACCTTCTCAAGTTTGAAGTCGATTGGTCGAATTGTTCTCGAGATATCGCGTTCACAAGATGTGGGACGGACAGAATCCAATATGGTCGATGGCGGCCATCTTGGATTACGTACCTCAGTGAAAATCAACACCAATGGCCGTCCAACTGATGTGAAGCACCTTCTTAAGTTTGAAGTCGATTGGTCGAATTGTTCTCGAGATATCGCGTTCACAAGATGTGGGACGAACAGAATCCAATATGGTCAATGGCGGCCATCTTGGATTACGTACCGCGTTCACAAGATGTGGGACGGACGGACGGACGGAAGGAAGGACGGACGGAAGGATGGACGGAAGGACGGACGGTACGACGGACGGCTAGCATTTCCAAGTCCCCCCACCACTTCGTGGCGAAGGACAACAAAATAGATTTTGGAATAATGAGCTGAGGAAATTTTATTATGTCTGTTAGATGAACGTCTTCTAGGGACACCAGATCATCAGGATAAAAACAGTTCATCTTGGAATTTCATTAGAGCAATGGAATTGTCACGTCTCTGTACGAAGGGGGCGTTGATAAGGTTGGCCAATTAGATATCAATCATAATTAATTTCACAGCGTAAGAAAACGTATCTATCTGGAATGAAACAACGCTGACAGAAGACTGTTGTTGTGTTCTCAAAATTAATCCTAGTTCCATATACTCGAACGAGGGAAGGTATATGCATATTGATTACTTTTCACTAGGAACAGGAAACAGGCTTTGACCATTGACCATTGGATCTGCTCTATTACAAGTAGGTACCCCCGGCCCTCCCCTCCTCGTCGTGATATAGCTGGAAAAAATGTTGAAAGCGACGTTAAACCCATTCAAATTTGCTCACTTGATAAAGGCCTCGGTAAGACGGTCGAAAGCTCGTACGTTAGACTGCATTTAATTCAGTATATTACAGTAGAATAGTTTAATGTTAAGGCAGAGCGGTAAACATAAATCGGATAATCGGCAGCGACAATCAAATCATTGCGATTTCGTGTTTTAGATTTATTTGTTACCCAAATAAATACGCGTACTGATAAATGGTTGTAATTTCGATTAACCAAAAAAAGGGACACACACACACGTTCTGATTCAGATTCGCAAAGAAATTGCTTAGGCAGCATAAATCCATCCATTGTATATGTCCTGGATAAAATCAGTCAATGATACCCGTGGAGTTTTATGAGCTAAACATTTAGCTGATAAGAAAAAAACGTTTTATAATAAGCTCACATTAATTTTTCACCGTCAGAACTCTTCGGATTTAATATCTAATCATTCGGCCGGTCTATTCTCCCTGTCCGACAGTGAAGGAAACATTTAATTATAATTGAATAGAGGCGGAAGCTTAATTGGCGGAACACAACTTCTACTTATGAGTGTCTCTGTTTTTTCTAATTTCTGTATAGTTTCCTTTAATGGGTTTCCATACCTTCCGCACGCAAAAAAAAGTTCATAGTAAAGCCCCGTAAATAACAGAGAGCTCGAGAGAGAGAATTAAGGTTTAACGTCGAGTTCAGTAATATTTCAGCTATATAGCGACGATCAAACAAAATTCTAAGTATTCAAGGTAATAACTTAGCAATCCAACACACTGAAACATACACACATTAAAACTTACGCAACAAATCGATTTCTCTCAAATAACCTAAGATACATACACACATTAAAACTTACGCGACAAACCGATTTCTCTCAAATAACCTTAGATACATACACACATTAACACTTATGCAACAAACCGATTTCTCTCAAATAACCTATAAGATACACACACACATTAAAACTTATGCAACAAACCGATTTCTCTCAAATAACCTTAGATACATACACACATTAAAACTTACGCGACAAACCGATTTCTCTCAAATAACCTTAGATACATACACACATTAACACTTATGCAACAAACCGATTTCTCTCCAATAACCTATAAGATACACACACACATTAAAACTTATGCAACAAACCGATTTCTCTCAAATAACCTTAGATACATACACACATTAAAACTTACGCGACAAACCGATTTCTCTCAAATAACCTTAGATACATACACACATTAACACTTATGCAACAAACCGATTTCTCTCAAATAACCTATAAGATACATACACACATTAAAACTTATGCAACAAACCGATTTCTCTCAAATAATCTAAGATACATACACACATTAAAACTGATGCAACAAACCGATTTCTCTCAAATAACCTAAGATACATACACACATTAACACTTATGCAACAAACCGATTTCTCTCAAATAACCTAAGATACATGTACATACACACATTACAACTTATACAACAAACCGATTTCTCTCAAATAACCTAAGATACATGTACATACACACATTAAAACTTATGCAACAAACCGATTTCTCTCAAATAACCTAAGATACATGTACATACACACATTAAAACTTATACAACAAACCGATTTCTCTCAAATAACCTAAGATACATGTACATACACACATTAAAACTTATGCAACAAACCGATTTCTCTCAAATAACCTAAGATACATGTACATACACACATTAAAACTTATACAACATACCGATTTCTCTCAAATAACCTAAGATACATGTACATACACACATTAAAACTTATACAACAAACCGATTTCTCTCAAATAACCTAAGATACATGTACATACACACATTAAAACTTATGCAACAAACCGATTTCTCTCAAATAACCTAAGATACATACACACATTAAAACTTATGCAACAAACCGATTTCTCTCAAATAACCTAAGATACATACACACATTAACACTTATGCAACAAACCGATTTCTCTCAAATAACCTAAGATACATGTACATACACACATTAAAACTTATACAACAAACGGATTTCTCTCAAATAACCTAAGATACATGTACATACCCACATTAAAACTTATACAACAAACCGATTTCTCTCAAATAACCTAAGATACATGTACATACACACATTAAAACTTATACAACAAACCGATTTCTCTCAAATAACCTAAGATACATGTACATACACACATTAAAACTTATACAACAAACCGATTTCTCTCAAATAACCTAAGATACTGGGCAGATCCGCCATGTAAGACAACTTCAATCAGCAACACTTTGCGTGCAATATACTTGGCCCTTTTCACTACTTGGTTGAATGGTTCCCCGCATGTAGTCACCTATTGTATGTGTCTTACATGACGGATTTGCCAGATACCGTCTTATTTTCCCCCGACTTCCCAGTCTTATATTGAAGTACTACTTGAAAAAGTGAATATCTAAAATCTCATATATTATATAAATGATTTTTCGTATGAATGAGAGAATCTAAGAAATAACATGAATTTCAATGATATTTTATGGATCAGTCAAATTCGCGCATTCAACATTTGCATGCTATCTGGGGGAAAAAATAAAATAGTGAGCATCCAATTTCTTTGCTTATAATTTCACCGCATGTATAACTGATTGAAATTAACCAATAAAAACATGGGTCCATGCACCATGCCGATTTTCCTACGAAGTAGGCCCTCATTTGCAAATTGTCCGGTAATGAGTGAGTGAGTGAGTGAGTCAGTCCACCCGAATTCTTTAGTCGGCAAAATAAGGAGAAGCGTTGGCATTAGAACCTTGATTTTTGGCATGAAGGTGCATTAGGGGACTGTTACCAGCAAGTTCTGAGCTGACCTACTTTTGATGAAAATTTCTGCTGATTTTTGATGAAAATCACTGCTGATTCTGACTTGGGCCGTGCCCATCTTAATATAGGCAGGATTTCGACTGGGAGAGGGGGGGGGGATTTCCAAGAGTTCAGTGCGCGTCGGAGTCCTATGGCTACCCTATTCGTAGGTCCTGTGACGTTAGTCGCACTGCCGATTTCTGACAATAGAGATAAGTGTCAATCGCATGTTACAAGATAGGAGAAAATATCAAATCCAGAGTGTAGGTAGGATGAAAATTAAGCGTAAATTTGAGGTTTTCTGTCAGATAGCTGCAATTGTTGTTGTTGGTGACGGTTCATTATTCATTTTCAATTGATACGAATGCGTATTTGTGAGATATATTGAGTGAGTGAGTGAGAGTGAATGAATGAATATGATTTATCGTCGCTTTCAACATTATTTCAGTCATATCACAACGTTTGGTTCCTATTCCTTTTCACACCCGGAAACCACACGGTAGGGCCCTATTCCTTTTCACACACGGGAACCCCCAAGGGTGCCCTCTTACGACAAGCTCTCTGAGGAGCTGATATATCCAGTATCCAGTAAAGAGAAAGTAACGAAATCCCTTAAATCAACTTTTAAAATAATGTAAATAAAGAAAATATAATTTGCAAGATATAACGTTGAAAACATTATGAATAAACTACGATGGAGTGAGAAGGGGGCTACAGCTTTTAATGTCTCCAGAATCCATGTGCACAATATCCTCATCTATTATTGTAACAGCATGGTAACTAGACAGTCTAATGTACGTGTGATCTCCATAAGATCATTTTTGTGCACTCACGCTGTCTCCGTGATTACTATAATTACAGGCTGAATTATAAGTGATATTTCTGAAATATATGACGCTGTATCGCTGTATTATTTGTGTGTGGAAAATTGAAGTTTTCTAACATACTGATCCACAGAGATAATTTCGAAAATAATTGACTAATTGATAATAGGGATAAAGTTTGATATGTCAGCTAAATAATGATGACAGATTACTTGTGTGCGTAATGGAATTATTTACGACCCCATAAATCGTATGATATGGTACATGTATATTACCAGTGTAACTATATCAATCCATAAAACCCATGGAATACATAACACCTTTGTAGCAACGTGTTTTATAACGAACTCCGCATTTTGTCACAATGTGTCATAAGGCGTTAAAACTGCACACTGAAGCAATGCTTTTTGTCACAACTGTTGCATCAATTGTGACAAAATGCTCCACCACATGTTTTACCTTTGAACAAAACGCGTTGACAAGATGCATGTCGGCGCAAAATGTCACCACAGAATCAACTAGATGACAGTATTCGGCATTAGGATCGCTGATGTTATCAGCGTTATTTCAACCATCATCTTGAAGTTGGGGCACCAAAGTCATCTATGTATGGAATAACTAATGACGTCGTTTTGTAGACATGTACCAAAGATGAAGTCCGAACCCACCTTGATAGCCTCTCATATTTCCAGTGAAGGACGGATCGAAGGCTACGTCGGTGCATACATTTAGTTGTCAGTTTTAATAGCGAACCGCTTATCGCGAACTATAAAATCCCTGAATAAACAAAATATATAAATGAGACATTCCAACCATACTGCGTCCAAATCTAAAGAATTGTAGGCATGAGACGTCCCAAGCATGCTGCGTCCGAACCAAAACAAGCAGCCAGAGGATGCTAGGTCCCCCGCCGAAATGGCAGCAATATTTTTTAGCATTGTTGGTCTCAGGGGATATACATGAGGGAGGCAACTGCTGCTTCATAGGCGTTGGATGTGGAAGGGTCTTTCTGCCTTCCCAAGTTTTAAGATCAACTCAGAACGATTGACTGAAAGTTGATTGCTTCTGTGATATAGTTTCCATGCAGTGAAGCACCGAGAAGCATCCCCAAGTGACATCTCAAGGCATTATCTGCAAACCAAATTTGACGAGAAGCTGAAGGCATCAACCTGTTGCCCGGAAACCAAATTTTAAATTTGCCACCAGTTGTCGCCACCTGTAGGTGCAAGTGAGCGAAATGCAATCCCAAGCATCATCTCATGGCATGGTAGCCTACATGTATTAGCCTATAGTATCTTCTACAGGGGGCCAATGATCGGCTGATGCAGCAACAACAGCATTTTCCCAGTTAGACGGCAGATTTTGAAATCAAAAACGAGGCCGCGCTATGTCATCAGTCAACTGAGACAGTCGCGTGGTTGTGTATGAAGATTGGGGTGGGTCTTATCTAATAGTGATCCAATGAAAATGCTCGTATTAGTTTAAAATGGCGGGGTCGAATGACCAATCACTGAACGGGAGACAGCTGGAACAGTACGTTGACACTGTCTGTTAATACAGGGGGCGTCGGAAGCAAATTCAAAGTGGTACGGCCACTATCATTGCACTTTAGGCGAGGATCCAGGGGCCGCCCAGGCCCCAGATGCTCCTGGGGTCTAGATCGCCGAAGAAGCGTTCTGAGCGATTTCTGGCGTCAATCAAAATCACTCTGCATTGAAGTGTATTTTTAGTTCTTTCCTAACCCTTTTACCATGAAGTAACCGAGATGATGCATCGATAATGTATACCAAATTTTACATTGAGCATTTGAACAGTGTCAGAGATAGAGATCATTAATGATTTTACATAAATTAAAGATGGTTGCCCATCCTTCCCGTCACTCAGAGGAACTAATGTGGTTATTCATTAATGCAAGTCTCTTCATACATCGATGCTGTAAATCAAGTTTCGTATAGAACATTTGAATGGTATCAGAGATAAACATCATTAAAGATTTTGAATAAATTAAAGATGGCCGCCAAGATTTCCGCCCAATCAGAGAAACCAGATCTGTCATTCATCGTAAGTCTCTTGATGCATCAATGATGTATACCAAATTTTACACTGAGCACTCCAACGGAATCAGATATAGAGATCATTAATGATTTTGCCTAAATTAAAGATGGCCACCAAGGTTTTCAGCCAATCAGGTCTCGATTCAAACTATCTGGATGTATCGATGATATATACCAACCTTCATATAAAACAATTGAATGGTAACCGAGATATGTAGGCTATCATTATCGATTTCGCATGAATTAAAGATGGCCTCCAGGGTTCCCAGCTAATCAGAAAAGCCTGTTTGGTAATTCGTTGAAAGTTGCTTGATGTATCGATGATGTATATCAAATTTCGTATTGAACAGTTGAATGGTTTCCGAGATATGGATCATTATCCATTTTGCATGAAATTAAAGATGGTTGCTAAGGTTCCCACCCAATCAGGTCCCAATTCTATAGGCTTCTGGTCCTTGACTAGGTAAATAAGCATACCAAATTTGGAATTCATCAGCGGAACAGTTTTCCGGCTATCTCGCTCACGAACGGACGTACGGACAGACGGACGTACAAGATGATGACAATACCCCATGGCCAAAATTGGCCGAGGGGTAAAAACATGGGTCTGTGCCTGATAAATTTTAAGCCTTTTGGGGTTGCAACTCATTCATAGAAAGCTCCCTGTACATGAACAACTGCACTGACAACTGCATGCCATCATCTGTCAGTCTGAAGACCGGCAAGGTTGAATTCAGGAAATTGATCATATGCACAGTGTGCACCCAAACATTAGGAACACAGTTGTAATTAATATAGTAATATACATGTGTGGACACAAATGATTCGTGCAGAAGCTTCAGGGTAAATCATATGATGTGCAATACAATTATTTGTTAGCAAAATTGAAGGAAATGTTGTCCTTCATTTAAGATGACACGAAATTCAAAAATCAGGGATTCAGTACTGCGGGGATTTCCCCGCCAGTTATTTCACATTATACTTCTGAAATAAAATATGGTTCATGCAAAAGCTTTAGGGTAAATCATATGATGTGGAATAGAATGATTTCATATAGCAAAATTGAAGGCCCATTTTGACTGGAAGGGACAATAAGAAGAGAAACTCAGTGGTGCGACCTTCAGGCAGATGTTGCTGAAATGCAATATGGACTGGCGTCCTGTTGCAAGGAATGCGTAATCCGAATTTCAGAATAATCCGACACAGCATTAGGAAGTTATCGCTTCGAACAGATGTACACGGGAAAAAAATCTATTTTGACCCAGTGGCGCCACCTTCAGGCCGATGTTGCTGAAATGCAATACGGACTGGCCTCTTGTCGCAAGGAATGCGAATAGTAGTATACAAAGGGTAAATTGAGTCTAATTGACCTCAGAAATTTGCATATTTTGTGGAGGTCACGTGGAGGTCACACAGCCAATGAGAAGCGAGTATTTTGACCTCTGACCAAAAAGCTACCTCCAGCACAGGAGAGTTCCAAATTTGCATATCACGTGACCCAGGTCAAAGATGTATTCCTCCCCGGTGATGCGGTCATGTCTGGCGGTGATTCGGTCTGCTTCCGCGGAGAAAAAGTAGTCCCTAGATAAAATGGTCCGATGGGGTCGAGTGAGGTATCAAAGTGAAGCTTATGTGAAGGGGCATCTAATGGGCTGATGTGGGAGTGTGGTCAAAATGGCGGCGTGTGGGGTGGTCAAAATGGCGGCGCAAGGGAGCAAACGAGGCGGTGGGGAGGTCACGGGGAGAAAAAACCCTCACATTACCCTAAAAAAAACCTGTAAGCCATATAATAATAATAAACATAATCTATAGGTGTTGTACCATGTTAATAGGATCAGTCTAGCATCTGTACCACCCTAGGGTCGAGCGTTTATTGTCCCGTGTATCTCCGCAGAAAATCAACAAACAAAATGGCGGCTCCAGGATGGTGTGGGGACGCCCTTTCCACATCACGGCGTCGATCATAGCGCCATCTGCACACACTGACGCAAGGGAGACAACTCGTGTGGTCCAAGGGTATGGAAATAGCCGTTTTGGAGCTAGGAGAGTTACTACTGGTCCAGTGGGGTCGAGTGAGGTATCAATGTGAAGCGTATGTGAGGGGGCATCTGATGGCTGGGTGTGGGGTTGACATAGCGTCATTCTGCGCATGCGCGGTGGCCCAAGGGTATGAAAATAGCCATTTTGGAGCTAGGGGAGTGAAGTGAAGCCTAGGTGAAGGGGCATCTGACTGGACTAGTGGGTTTGAACTAGCGTCATTCTGCGCATGCGCGGTGGCCCAAGGGTATGGAAATAGACGTGCTGGCATGTAGGGGAGTTACTCATGGTCCAATGGGGTCGAGTGAGGTATCAAAGTGAAGCATTCGTGAAGGGGCATCTGACTGGACTAGTGGGTTTGACATAGCGTCATTCTGCGCATGCGCGGTGGCCCAAGGGTATGGAAATAGACGTTTTGAGAGCTAGGGGAGTGACTCATGGTCCAATGGGGTCATATGAGGTATCAAAGTGAAGCTTAGGGGAAGGGGCATCTGACTGGACTAGTGGGTTTGACATAGCGTCATTCTGCGCATGCGCATAGACGTTTTGGTATGTAGGGGAGTCCCTAATGATCCAATGGGGTCGAGTGAGGTATCAAAGTGAAGCTTAGGTGAAGGGGCATCTAATGGGTTGGGTGTGCGGTATGAATATCATTCTGCGCATGCGCAGATGCAATGCGGAGCTCTCGTCCAATCAGAAGCGAGTATTTCAAATCCGCCACGGAGCTCTCGTCCAATCAGAAGCGAGTATTTTGACCCGGTGCATTATGGGACATATCCAAGATGGCGGCACGTATGTTCAAGATGGCGGCACATCCGGTGTCGAAAACTGGCCATTTCTGTCGGGATGTGGTCACCTAGTGTCGAAAACTGGACCCTGTATGGGTCCCGCTAGACGTGTTGGAGCTAGGGGAGCCACGAATGGGCCAATGGAGTCGTATGAGGTATCCATGTGAAGCCTAGGTGAGGGGTCTAGACTAGGGTGTTGTTTCCATTCTGCTGCGCAGGTCTTGTGGGTTGTGACGTCACTTCCGGTTGGGGTGAATGGGGCGTGACCTTTGGACATGTCTAGACTTGTCTGTGTCTGTTGATGTACTGGGGTTTTTCCCCACAATGGCGTTCACCTTCGGACGTGGTTTGGTGGGTCTGCGCAAGTGTGTGACGCGCGCGGAGTATTATACAATCGGATAGCGGTTGTCGTGAATAACAACAAGTTCAGCAATGTTTATATAGTTTATTACCCCAATGTTACATCATACCCAGGCTGGGGGAGCCGCCCTGGGTATGTTTAGTATGTTCACAGCAAAACAAATTGAAATATCAAACACCATGTTTTATTATTTAACACATTGTCACATTAGGTACAAGGGTTTACTGAGCTCAAGTCAGCGAGCAGCATGTAGACATAGAGTGTGTGTACGGCATGATATTCATCAGTGCACGGGTGACGCATTCAACCGATGGGGGTGATCGGTCAGCTTGGTCAGGAAAAACGTGACATTGGTTACCCTCTCTACCACCCATTGAATGTTGGGGCGTTGACGATGCGCCCATCTCAAGGGTTCCACGGTGTCCAGTATCTCCAGCATCGTCTCTAGTGACCCCCGGTTAATGATGGTGACCGGCTGGTCAAACACATGGTTGTTGGCACTGGGATAATAATACTGTAACTGGTCCGTCTTTTTGTGACGTAAGATGTACCCGAAAGCGACATTCAATGTAAAGGCCGTAGTTTGATCGTTGAAGATGGCTTCCACGTAGCTGCGTAGACAGGTGCGGTTGGTCAGTGGGAAATTGTAGATATCTTGAGGGTGGAAACCGTACCGTGTCATGGACCAATGGCGCCGATCGATGTCACTGATTGGATGGTTGTCCTGTAAGAGATCGCTAGGAACATTTATGGGCTCCACCAGAAAATGTTCGATGTTGTCAGGACTCGAAACCGTAACGCTGGGGTCCGGCTGGATATTCAGGCTCTTCTGAACTGTGGGTATAGGCGGGCTCTCCTTCATCGCATCACCAGTGGCGTTCGTCTCCCCGGGCTTATCTTCACTGGATCTCACCTTCCGTGGCTCCTCTTCAGTAGGAAGTTGTCGCTCAAACCGTAGAGACGGACCATGAATCAACCGTTGGTGTCGCAGCAACTGACTGCGTCGTTTGAAGAGTTGATCACAATCCTCGCATGGACGCTTGGGTGGCCCATGAATTGAACGTTCGTAGCGCAGTAAAGCATCTTCCCGATTAAATGACCGTGCGCAGGTTATACAAGTATACAGTCCATCGTTGTGGGTGGAGGCCTCGTGGCGTCGTAAATTATCTAGACGAGTAAACTGCTTCTGGCAAGTTGTGCAAGTGAACATCTTGGTGGTTGATAGAGTGTCTGATGAAATGGCAAGGCCGCTTCCCTTTTATAGCACGCTAGCTGGTAATCTATTTTTAGCACACTCTACCCCAAGTCGAGAATCGAGACTGGTGTACTGGTGTACGACTGAGCCGCATTGCGCGCGCGCACGCATGAAGACCCTGATACATACCCAATGCAAGCGCAGACGCGAAGTGCCCGGATGATAGACACGGTCGTCACCGATCCGAAAAGACACGGACTTTACCGAAAAGACACGGACTTTACCGAAAAGACACGGACGTACCCGAAAAGACACGGACGTACCCGAAAAGACACGAAGGTGAACACCATTGTGGGAAACCCCCACAGACAGGTCAGTACATGCATTCCTATGATGTTCACGCATAATAAAAAGGATTGACCTGTAATCTGTGTTGTTGTTGTTGTTCTCTTTTTTGGACTAACCCATCAGAATAGTACGTATCACGGACTACACCCGTAGAGCTAGGCGCGCATTTGTGACATGGTCTATAAAACACGTCTCTCGGGATCACACACCTTCATTTCTACGGTTGCAGAGCCATGACGGAGATCCAGCCCTATGCGACTCGCATTTTACAGCATGCCACCGCGATGAATTCATTCACGGGTTACCGAGCAGTGGTCCGGTCCATGTTTGCAGATGGCGACGACAACGAGGGACGATGCCAGATCCTGAACGAGTTCACAGAAGCGGTCCTCCACAGAGTGCACTCGATGGAGAAGCGTGCCATCACTCACCACTACTGGACTATGACAGCCATCCTTGATGCTCGCGCTATGGACCAGGAGCGCTCACGCCGGAACCAGCGCTGGCTGGTTGGCCTCACAATAGTCTGTGCCCTATTGACCCTGGCGCTGTGGTATTGACAGTGGGGACTATAAATACGAGGGTCAGACAGAGTGTGTGTCATTCACCGATCGTGATTGGACCAAGCATGTCACCCATCCTACGAGCCATCCTGCCCCTTACACCCCGGGTGGGGTTACACGTCTATGAAGATAAAGTCACCCTGGTGGAAGACCGTGGAGTTTGCTGGTCGCCCGCTGAGACCGTATCGAATACGGTTATGCTACCTCGTGACGGCTGGACCAAATTTAAACGGGTGTTGAGCGGCGAGCTCGATGGACACGTCATCCACATAGACAATGCCATCTACGTATACCGTGGACCTTTCTTCCCACGTCTGGGCCGCTACCAAGATGCTACGCGAAGCTTCACCCTAGACCCCGATCTGTGGACAGCCTTCGAGAAAGTGGTGTCTATTGTGGACCAGCTGTTTACACCGGACGAGCGGTCATCAGACGAGTTGGAGTGGGCTCGTGCCCTGAGAGAATCGGCGGCAGAACCCAATGAACAACTGCATGAACCCGACGACGATGCCATTGATTACCCGGCTACACTCAGTCAGCCCAGTGATATGACCACCTGATCCTTTTGATCTCACGGGGTTCTCCCTATAAATACGAGAGACAGTCAAATCTGGTACCATTCACGTACTGACCATGCCGGAGCATATGATACTGGCGTATCTCAGCTTGACCCCCGAGGTTTTCCTGCACGTGTATGCGGATAAGGTCGATATCATGGAGGAAGTGGGAGACACGGACCCTACACAACCGTGCCCGGCTCACATTCGTCTGTCCCGGGAGGGCTGGACCAAATTCAAACGGGTGTTGTCTGGTGAACTGGACGGCGATCTCATCCACTTGTGTCACGATGTGTACATCCGACGCGGCCCTTTCTTTGCTCAATTGGCTCGGCTAGATGGGGGTACAGTGCATTTTACCCTTCACCCTGATCTATGGTCTGCATTGGAAGATGCCGTGGTAGATGTGGATGAAGTGCTTATCAAGCGGTCATCAGACGAGTTGGACTGGTCATTTACCATGGACACTGTGAAAGCCAATGAAGAAAATCAGAAAGAAACTCCGGCCCAAGATATACCCGTTATAAATAAACGATAGAGCCAGGGTGCATCATCATTGTGTCACCATGAAGCGCTGGGAGAAGGTGTTGGATAACTTATACTACAGTCCCGACAGTCCGGCGGCCTATAGTGCATTGTCGGCTCTCTATCGAGCGGCCAAACCCCAGGGGATACAACGTGCCCAAGTCCGAGATTGGTTAAGAAGACAAGACACCTATACCTTACATCGATCTGTCCGTCGCCATTTTCTACGGAACCGGGTCATCGTGGGAGGAATAGATGCCCAGTGGCAAGCGGATTTGGTCGATATGAGCGCCTTTGCCAAACACAACGATGAGAATCGGTATATCTTGACGTGCATCGATATCCTATCCAAGTATGCGTGGGTGGTACCCATCCGGACGAAAACGGGGGCGAATCTCATAGCGGCGTTCAAAGACATCTTCAAGACCGGGCGCAAACCTTTGTATTTGCAAACCGACGAAGGCACGGAATTCCTCAACAGACCGTTCCAAGCCTTTCTCAAGAAACAGAAGGTGTTTTTCTTCCATACGTACAACGAGACCAAGGCTTCCGTGGTGGAGAGGTTCAACAGGACATTCAAAGGCCGCATGTATAAATATTTCACCTATAAGAATACAAGGCGGTACATCGATGTTCTCCCGAAACTGGTGAGGGGTTACAATCGAGCCTATCATCGGAGTATAGAGAGAGCCCCCATTACCGTGACCCAACGCAATGAAGCCCAAGTCCGGCGTGTCTTGTACCCCAGGCCATCGCAGCGAACGACGAAGGCGGTGTACAAGGTCGGGGACCCTGTACGGATCAGTAAAGTCAAGGGCAAGTTCGAGAAAAGTTACTTGCCCAACTGGAGCGATGAGCACTTCCTGATTAAACGGCGCCTACACCGACAGCGGCGAGTCTATGAACTGGAAGATCTCCAAGGGGAAACGTTGCTGGGGACGTTTTACGAGACGGAATTACAGCCTGTTGTGAAAACACAGCAAGACTACTACACGGTGGAGCAGATTTTGAAAACGGAACGTCGACGTGGCAAACTGTTTCATTTCGTGAAATGGCAAGGTTGGCCCAGTTCCTTCAATTCATGGGTCGCGGCCAACCAGGTGAAACGACTATAAAGCCAGACACCACTGCCGTCCTCCTTCATTCCACGTCCGACCACAGTGCTATGGACAAACAGCAGCTGCCTCTGAACACAGCGTCTCCCAAAACGCGCAAAGCACAAGTGGGCTTTGGGGTGCTATTGCTAACCCTGCTGAGTGAGTTGTACGGAGGTAAAAGCATTTTGGGAAAGGTATTGCGCCACTATTTTCAAGAACTCTGGCGTTGAATGTATGTGGATATTGAAAAACTCAAAATGTCTTACGGAAGAACTTGATGCTAAAGATCACATACCGTACAGACATGTATCCACATGGGATTTCTCGACTCTCTATACTACAATCCCTCATCAGGACCTTATTGACCGTCTAAGTTCATTAATAGTATCTGTGTTCAAGAAAACTGATCGTAGATATATTAATGTCGGAAGCCATAAAGCATTCTTTAGCTCTACTACATACAAGAGATATCATTCATGGGATGTTTCTTTGTTTATAGAGTTGCTTGAATTTCTCATTAAAAATATCTATGTGAAATTTGGCAACACAATATATCAGCAGCATATAGGTATTCCAATGGGTACTAATTGTGCACCCCTGTTGGCTGACCTGTATCTGTTCTCTTATGAATATGACTATATGCAGGCGCTTTCAAAAACCGATCCATTCAAAGCCCGTTCCTTCTCATTCACCAAACGCTATATAGACGATCTTCTCGCTGTGGATAATCGCTATATAAATGACGCAGTGAAGGATATATATCCACCTTCACTGGATTTGAAGGAAACTACAGATAGCCCTACAGGCACATCTTATTTAGATCTCTATCTCTATAAAAATGAAGCGGGCATTCTCTCTCGTCGACTTTATGACAAAAGAGATGATTACAATTTCGACATCGTAAACTATCCCTTTCTGGACAGTAATATTCCAGTGGGACCTGCATATGGCGTATACATATCTCGCTTAGTAGCATTTGCTAGATCCTGTGTTAAATGTGATGATTTTAATCAACGTCACAAAACATTGTTGCAGAAACTTATAAAACAGGGCTATTCCACCAAGCGCCTCCACTCAAAGTTTCTCAAATTTGGCGATACATATCGCATGCTGATAGCAAAATACGAACGTAGCGTGCAAGATCTATGGGGCTACGTTTCGTAACATGTGTCTAATTCCGCTTAACCCGGGGCTAGGGGCCGTATGAGCCCATGTACTTGAAGATCCTCATGGTACTCATATGAACAGTCACAATCAAAGCGTGACTGAGGTACATCATTTTTAGATGACGACTCTATAACGAATATTATGGATTAAGAATACTGATCAGCGATACGGATTTGATATTTTGGAACATCATGATGTCTTGCCGGCATCATTGAAAACTGTTGACCGCTTCTCTCTTGCAGGAAACAAGCCTATGTTTATGTATACTTTTGTCTTTTTGAATTTGGTGCTAATACTGTTATATGGAAATGGAATAGGTCTTTGGATTATGGACGCGGATATTCTCTAATGGACGACGGCTGGATTATGAATGACGGACTAGACGCTTGTAATTACGACGTAGCCTATGTCAGCACGTTACTTAACCAACTGAGAACACCAGGCACCAGTGAAACCGGTCTATAGAGAGCACCAGTCGTATCGAGCCCAGTCACCACCACCACACCCCGTGTACAAGCCACGTCGAGCTCCACACCAAGCTCTACACCTACACCAAGTACGCCCACTACGTCTCAACACCCACCGGATTTCATCCCTCACAGTGAACCGACAACGACGACCCACGTTGTACCCACCACCACCATCATCATCCCCGACAGTGAACAGACAACGACGACCGACGTTGTACCCACCACCACTCCAGTTCACTCGTACGAAATTTACAAGAGCGGGTTACCACGACAAAGGATACACCTCGAACCATGGACCCTGGGTGGCAGCATCCCTTCACTTGCGTCATCGCAGGACCGACGGATTCCGGCAAAACGCACTTCGTCAGGAAGCTCCTTCAACACGCCGACAGCATGATCACCCCACCTATTGCCCGAGTTGTGTGGTGTTACGGAGAATGGCAGGAAGCGTATGCAGCAATGCCCCACATCACGTTCGTGGAAGGCCTACCCAACCTGGCCGATTTGGAACCCGACACCTTGGTGGTTCTGGGTGATCTCATGGCGGAGACGGATGCACGGGTCACCCAACTCTTTACCAAAGGCAGCCATCATCGACGGCTCAGCATCATCTACATTGTGCAGAATCTGTTCAGTAAAAACAAAGAACATCGGAATATTAGCTTAAATGCCCACTACCTGGTGGTCTTCAAAAACCCGAGAGATACCACTCAACTGCTGCACCTGGCGAGACAGATGTATCCCGGCCGCACACCGTTTGCGTTGGAAGCCTTTAAAGATGCCACAACCCCTCAGCACGGGTATATGCTCTTCGACCTCAAGCAAGCCACCCCCGACCACCTTCGACTACGGACCGGCATCTTTCCCGGAGAGGCCCACCACGTGTACATGCAAAAATAATGTAAACACACCCACAGTGGCTCCCCCAGCTGGGGTCTGTGTGTTTGATGATGGGGAATAATAAAAAGAATGAATACCACAGCAGGGTTGACTTTGTCTCTGAGGTAGATAAAAAGAGCAGCGTTGTGGGTTCTAGCATTAGTTGTACAGGATGTCTGCGCGAGTACGGAAGCACGCTCCCACGCTCCGTGTATTGAAGACGGCCCCACCCGAGTTAGTCCGAACCATTGTACGCGGTGCGGACCCTGACCTTGTACGCTGTCTGTGCGAGATCGGGTACAACCTGTTAAAAGGCAACGTACCACTGACTCCGGCTCAGAAGACCAAGTTGGCCAAGCATAAGACAGGTCTCCGAACCATAGTCCACAAGCGGGTCCCTCAAACACAAAAGAAAAAGGTGTTACAGAAAGGCGGCTTTCTCGGGGCCATCTTAGCACCGTTGGCCGCTTCCGTGTTGGGTCCAGTATTGGGTGGACTCTTCGGCCGACAATGAACCACACGAAAAAAATGGTCCTCGTCGAACCACGGTTCCTGCAAAACCTCCAATCACCCTACCCTGTCCCACCTACGGTGAAGACCATAAACACCCTCGATGGAGAGATGCAACAGATCTTACAGAGACCGGGGTTAAGCGACAGTGAGAAAGTACAACGGTACAATGAGACGCTTCAACGGTACATGACGTTCATGGACCAATACAAAACCCTCTCTACCCCAGCAACAGCACCACCACCACCACCACCACCACCACCACCACGTGACAGACCGCCCACCTCAGCACCGTTCCAACAGCCGCCATTACCAGGGGTAGCCCCCACAGCCCCACAGTGGGTGGAAGACGAAGTGCTGAAGAGTGTACCTGCCTCGTTCAAGAAACAAGCTGGCCTGGTATTACAACGGATGAAACAGAATCCTAACATGACTTGGAATGATAAAGGCGAACTCCTGGTACAGAATCAGGTGGTCCCGGGGACCCACATGACGGATTTAGTGAATGATCTGATGCGTCAACGCAGATCGCACACGGATCCTCGAGGATGGGAGGTCTTCGCTCAAGGCTTGAAAGACATGCATGTACCACAGGAATTGGTGGGGAACCCCCACCGCTGGGCCTTTATGCAGCGTGACTCACCGACTCGTGCACCACGACTCTCACCACAACCTTGGGAAGCCGACTGGGAATCGGAGTCACCCCCCAAAACTCCACCACCACCACAACGGGCACCTTCTTTTCAGACCTTTAAAAAACCACCCTCGATCAGGACACCCCACATCTCCAGAGCCGTGACACGTAGCAAGTCAACGCGACGAACACGACGTCGGACACAACCGCCCAAGGCCTGGAACACCTATTAAAACCAACAGCAGCAGCAGGACAGCTCAGTCGCCATGTTTTACCTCACCCTACCCAGTAACAGTTCACTGGATGTGTTTCCTGACAACACCGTGGCCAAGTACGTCACCCAGTTACCGCAACCGTTGCATTTACCTGGCCGGTGGGAATGTGGCCTCGTGGATATCCAATACCCTTACTCATGGTACAACGTGCGAGCCAGTGAAGTCTGGTACGAGGTGACCTACGAAGGCAAAAACACCCGATTCACCCTGCCCGAAGGCCAATACGATACCCCCAAAGAGTTCATGGGTGGGCTGTCAAGACTGTTGCATTATAAGGCTCTACGGGAGGTGACGAATAGTTCAAAACCCATCAAAGCCTATCCCTTAAAGAATCACGTGGACTTCGATTACAACGCACACAACGACAAGGCAGAGCTTATCGTCACCGGCAAGGCCAGTGTCGTACTGAGTCCTATCCTACAGCAAATGCTGGGTTTCGATCTAAAGACGTTCGCTGGTCCCACCGAACACCATGGCGAGATGCCGATGGATATGAAGTCGGGTATGTACGGACTCTACGTCTACTCGGACGTGGTGGACAACCACATCGTGGGCGATATCAACACACCTCTGTTACGGGTGGTCCCCATTAAAAAGACGTATGGAGGTCAAGTCACCCACAGTTTCACCCACATGCTCTACTTGCCCGTACGACAAACTGACATCAACACGATCACGGTGGATATAAGAGATGACACGGGACGACCGGTGGCATTCGAACGAGGAAAAGTGGTGCTGACACTTCATTTTCGACAAGCACGTGCTCCCCACCTTGCATAATGAAAGTACCTTACGAGTGCGATGCATGCAGCTATATGGACTATTATGCCCAACAGGACGGGGGTGGCTTTCCGGTCTTTAGCGGTGCACGCATGCAACGAGGACATGGACTGGGGAACATACTCGGCAGCATCGTCAAAACGTTCCTGCCCTTGGTGACGCGTGGGGTGAAAGCGATCGGCAAACACGCGGTACGCAGTGGACTGCAGGTCGCCGGTGATGTCTTGGGGGGTACGGCACCCAAAGAAGCCTTGAAACGGCGGGCAAAAGAAGCGGGAGGCGTCTTGGTCGCCAAAGCACAACGCACCGTAGGGAATAAAAGAGCTGCCCCACCGAGACCACGCACCAGTCGACGACCGACCCAGCGACGACGCACATCGAAGAAGACAAAGGATATCTTTTCTTAAAACATGTCCTTGATCCACGCCGAGTCCTGCTCCTCCACCAACAGTGAATTTGATTTGTGGACCGTGCCGCCCACACAGACCAGTGTCGAACAAGGATTATGGGTGGAGCATCTCCCGCTCTCCAGCATCAACGAAACCGGGCCCATCGAGTTCACCATCAGTAATGCGGATACGGCCTATGTGGATTTAGCCCATACCTACTTGTATGTGAAAGCCAAGGTGGTCAATGGAGCTGGCACCAGAATCGCTGACCAAGCAACGGTGGGCCCGACGAATCTCTGGCTGCACTCGATGTTTCAGCAGGTGGATATTTTTCTCAGCGACAAACTCATCAGTGACTCCACCAACACGTACCCCTATCGAGCCTACATCGAGACACTGTTGTCGTATGGCCGAGAGGCTAAAAAATCTCAGCTGACAACCGCTTTATTCTACAAGGACACGCCCGAGCACATGGACACGGTGGACAATGGGGGATATAACAAACGGAAGGCTTTCACTGCGAACAGTGCCTCGGTGGATATGATGGGTCGACTGCACGCAGACATATTCATGCAAGACCGGTACCTCTTGAACAAGATCCCCATCAAAATCCGACTGATACGGGCGCCTCCGACCTTCGCCTTGATGGCCACTAACGTAGAGGGGCATGCAGCGGACTATAAGATTGTCATCCAAGACGCAGTCCTGTATGTCCGAAAAGTGAAACCGAATCCAGCCGTTCAATTGGGACACATGAAAGCCTTGGAAACAAAACCAGCCCAGTACCCTATCCGACGTGTACAAACCAAAGTGTTCTCTGTGCCTGCTGGAAATATGGGCGCCAACAAAGAAAACCTGTTCCTGGGGGAACTACCCAAGCGATTGATCCTGGCCTGTGTGGAAAATACCAGTTTCAGCGGAGCCTACCCAGAGAATCCGTTTGACTTTCAACATTTCGGCATCAATTTTGTGGCCCTGCATGTGGATGGACAACAGGTGCCAGCCACGGCCTTAACACCGAACTTTGGGCGGAGGAATTTCATTCGAGCCTATCAGAGCCTGTTTACAGCCACCGGTCAAATCGACCAGGACGAAGGGAATGTGATCAGTCGGGAGGACTACGCGAACGGATACACGTTGTTCTGTTTGGATCTGACCCCCACCTTAGAGAACGACCATCAGCTGGCCCTGGCCAAGCAAGGCAACTTACGGTTGGAAATCCACTTTGCACGAGCCCTGGCGACCACCGTCAATGTGATCTGCTACGCCGAGTTTGACAACATCATTCAAGTGGACAAGGCGCGCAACGTCCTGTGTGACTTCTCCACCTAACATGGATACAGACCAGATAACCACCGTGCTGAAGAATGACCCAGAGACACGTATGGTCTTTCAAGGGGTGTTCGCCCGAGATGTGTTTCCATTAGACCGTATGTATCCTGCTGCTTACGTTCTCAACACGGACCCGATGGATCGACCCGGTGAACACTGGGTGGCCGTGTACTTGACAGAACAGCAGGGCGAATACTTTGACCCGTACGGCCTGCCACCCCTCCATCCCGAATTAACAGACTTCATGGATCAAGGCACAGAGACGTGGTGTTGGAACAGTCAAACGTTGCAAAGCCTGACCAGTGGCGTGTGCGGACAATATTGCTTGTTTTACCTGTACCATCGATGCCGGGGAAGACCCTTATCTACCATCGTACAGATGTTTGACGAGTACCCCAAGGCCGAGGACCGCGATGTACTCGTCTATTACAAGCGTCTAGTCCGTCATTCATAATCCAGCCGTCGTCCATTAGAGAATATCCGCGTCCATAATCCAAAGACCTATTCCATTTTCCACATAACAGTATTAGCACCAAATTCAAAAAGACAATCATAGTATACATAAACATAGGCTTGTTTCCTGCAAGAGAGAAGCGGTCAACAGTTTTTAATGATGCCGGCAAGACATCATGATGTTCCAAAAATATCAAATCCGTATCGCTGATCAGTATTCTTAATCCATAATATTCGTTATAGAGTCGTCATCTAAACAAAAAGGTGTATCTCAGTCACGCTTTGATTGTGACTGTTCATATGAATACCATGAGGATCTTGAAGTACATGGGTTCATACGGCCCCTAGCCCCGGGTTAAACGGAATTAGACACAAGTTACGAAACGTAGCGCCATAGATCTTGCACGCTACGTTCGTATTTTGCTATCAGCATGCGATATGTATCGCCAAATTTGAGAAACTTTGAGTGGAGGCGCTTGGTGGAATAGCCCTGTTTTATAAGTTTCTGCAACAATGTTTTGTGACGTTGATTAAAATCATCACATTTAACACAGGATCTAGCAAATGCTACTAAGCGAGATATGTATACGCCATATGCAGGTCCCACTGGAATATTACTATCCAGAAAGGGATAGTTTACGATGTCGAAATTGTAATCATCTCTTTTGTCATAAAGTCGACGAGAGAGAATGCCCGCTTCATTTTTATAGAGATAGAGATCTAAATAAGATGTGCCTGTAGGGCTATCTGTAGTTTCCTTCAAATCCAGTGAAGGTGGATATATATCCTTCACTGCGTCATTTATATAGCGATTATGACTGGGCCGCCCATCATTTCAATGTACAAGCCCCGTTCTGGGCTTAAGTTAATTACAAGCCCCTTGTTCTGGGCTTAAGTTTACAAGCCCCTTGTTCTGGGCTTCAATGTACAAGCCCCTTGTTCTGGGCTTCAGTTCTTTCAATGTACAAGCCCCTTGTTCTGGGCTTCAGTTTTCACGTGGTTGTTCTCACGTTGTTGTTGTTCACTGAATAAAAAATGAGATCTCACCAAAAAACCCTGTCTTGTGTGTTTTATTCATAATGCATCAATGCCCAATGTGGAGATTCAGTCAAACTGAAATCAGTGGTGTAGGATGGGGCCATAATGTAACCCATCAAGGTTAGAATGCAAGAGCACTATAGTAAAATAGAGAGCCAATGAAATCAGCCCACAGACCAAGTACGTGTTTTGGTCTAGGTTTGGAGCGGGCATTTCATTGAGGTGCGTGTATACGGTGAGTGAAGCGACTCGTCCAACACGTATAGATTATGTTGATGACTATAAGTTCTAGGTAACCCATCAAGGTTAGAATGCAAGAGCACTATAGTAAAAATAGAGAGCCAATGAAATCAGCCTACAGACCAAGTACGTGTTTTTGGTCTAGGTTTGGAGCGGGCATTTCATTGAGGTACGTGTATACGGTGAGTGAAGCGACTCGTCCAACACGTATAGATTATGACTATAAGTTCTATGAGCATAATGCATGAAACTGGCTTTGAACACCGTATTAGCCAATCAGTGGCCTAGAATGGAGCCAAAGGTAACCCAACCATGTCCAGAAAACATTACCTGGGTGTACAAGAACCCAGATGTAGGCGCGGACGTCAGCGAAACACACCGTGAGTACCCCAATTCGATTGGCTGATTGTTCGACCGCTGATTGGTTCTTTTTCTCGACCGCTGATTGGCTCTTTTTCTCGACCGCTGATTGGTCCAAATGGAACTGCCCATCTTTCCCAGGTTCATCTAGAATCCCCTTTTTTGTGCCCAAGCTCTGACTATAGCGATGCCGCAACATTGTCTCATTGGACATTGGACCGTTTGACCTGGAGGTGACCATTTGACCTGACATGCGTCCGCGCGCGCACTGCCGGGGATGACGCGCACTTCCGTAGAACTCGCGCGCGCGCTGCGGGGCGCCGGGTCGGGGGCGGGAAAACACCCCGGAGGGTTGAACGTTGGAACTCTTCTATGTTTGGAGGTAGTTTTAGTGAAAACCGGAAGTGACGTCACACACTTGCGCAGACCCACCAAACCACGTCCGAAGGTGAACGCCATTGTGTGGGAAAACCCCAGTACATCAACAGACACAGACAAGTCTAGACATGTCCAGAGGTCACGCCCCATTCACCCCAACCGGAAGTGACGTCACAACCCACAAGACCTGCGCAGCAGAATGGAAACAACACCCTAGTCTAGACCCCTCACCTAGGCTTCACATGGATACCTCATACGACTCCATTGGCCCATTCGTGGCTCCCCTAGCTCCAACACGTCTAGCGGGACCCATACAGGGTCCAGTTTTCGACACTAGGTGACCACATCCCGACAGAAATGGCCAGTTTTCGACACCGGATGTGCCGCCATCTTGAACATACGTGCCGCCATCTTGGATATGTCCCATAATGCACCGGGTCAAAATACTCGCTTCTGATTGGACGAGAGCTCCGTGGCGGATTTGAAATATTCGCTTCTGATTGGACGAGAGCTCCGCATTGCATCTGCGCATGCGCAGAATGATATTCATACCGCACACCCAACCCATTAGATGCCCCTTCACCTAAGCTTCACTTTGATACCTCAGTCGACCCCATTGGATCATTAGGCACTTCCCTACATCCCAAAACGTCTATGCGCATGCGCAGAATGACGCTATGTCAAACCCACTAGTCCAGTCAGATGCCCCTTCCCCTAAGCTTCACTTTGATACCTCATATGACCCCATTGGACCATGAGTCACTCCCCTAGCTCTCAAAACGTCTATTTCCATACCCTTGGGCCACCGCGCATGCCCAGAATGACGCTATGTCAAACCCACTAGTCCAGTCAGATGCCCCTTCACGAATGCTTCACTTTGATACCTCACTCGACCCCATTGGACCATGAGTAACTCCCCTACATGCCAACACGTCTATTTCCATACCCCTGGGCCATCGCGCATGCGCAGAATGACGCTAGTTCAAACCCACTAGTCCAGTCAGATGCCCCTTCACCTAGGCTTCACTTTGATACCTCACTCGACCCCATTGGACCATGAGTCACTCCCCGAGCTCCAAAATGGCTATTTTCATACCCTTGGGCCACCGCGCATGCGCAGAATGACGCTATGTCAACCGCACACCCAGCCCATCAGATGCCACCTCACATACGCTTCACATTGATACCTCACTCGACCCCACTGGACCAGTAGTAACTCCCCTAGCTCCAAAACGGCTATTTCCATACCCTTGGACCACACGAGTTGTCTCCCTTGCGTCAGTGTGTGCAGATGGCACTATGATCGACGCCGTGATGTGGAAAGGGCGTCCCCACACCATCCTGGATCCGCCATTTTGTTTGTTGATTTTCTGCGGAGATACACGGGACAATAAACGCTCGACCCTAGGGTGGTACAGATGCTAGACTGATCCTATTAACATGGTACAACACCAATAGATTATGTTTATTATTATTATATGGCTTACAGGTTTTTTTAGGGTAATGTGGGGGTTTTTTCTCCCCGTGACCTCCCCACCGCCTCGTTTGCTCCCTTGCGCCGCCATTTTGACGACCCCACACGCCGCCATTTTGACCACCCCACACGCCGCCATTTTGACCACATTCCCACATCAGCCCATTAGATGCCCCTTCACATAAGCTTCACTTTGATACCTCACTCGACCCCATCGGACCATTTTATCTAGGGACTACTTTTTCTCCGCGGAAGCAGACCGAATCACCGCCAGACATGACCGCATCACCGGGGAGGAATACATCTTTGATGGAACTCTCCTGTGCTGGAGGTAGCTTTTTGGTCAGAGGTCAAAATACTCGCTTCTCATTGGCTGTGTGACCTCCACGTGACCTCCACAAAATATGCAAATTTCTGAGGTCAATTAGACTCAATTTACCCTTTGTATACTACTGCGAATGCTGAATTTCGGAAGAATCCAACAAAGCGTTAGGAAGTTATCGCTTCGAACAGACATGCACGGACGTACACGAACATCCACGGACTCAAAGAGGCAAGAACCAGTGGCGCTACCTTCAGGCAGATGTTGCTGAAATGTAATACGGACTGGTGTCTTGTCACAAGGAATGCGTATTCTAATTTTGGAAGAATCCAACAAAACTTTAGGAAGTTATCACTTCGAACAGACATGTACGGACGTACACGGACATCCACGGATGCAAAGAAGCAAGAATGAGTGGCGCCACCTTCAGGCAGATGTTGCTGAAATGCAATACGGACTGGCATCTTGTCGCAAGGTATGCATATTCCGAATTTCGGAAGAATCCAACAAAGCGTTAGGAAGTTATCACTTCGAACAGACGTACACGGACATTCACGGATACGAAGAAGCAAGAACTAGTGGCGCCACCTTCAAGCAGATGTTGCTGAAATGCAATACGGACTGGTGTCTTGTCGCAAGGAATGCGTATGCCGAATTTCGGAAGAATCCAACTAAGCATTAGAAAGTTATCGCTTCGAACAGACATGCACGGACGTACACGGACATCCACATATGCAAAGAAGCAAGAACTAGTGGCGCCACCTTCAGGCAGATGTTGCTGAAATGCAATACGGACTGGTGTCTTGCCGCAAGGAATGCATATTCCGAATTTCGAAAGAATCCAACAAAGCGTTAGGAAGTTATCGCTTCGAACAGACATGGACGGACATCCACGGACATCCACGGACAAAAAAGAAGCAAGAACCATTTTAAAGTCCCCGGCCGCGTTGCGGCGGGGGACAAAAATACAGGCATGAGACGTTCCAACCATACTGCGTCCAACCCCAAAGAATTATAGGCATGAGACGGTCCAACCATGCTATGTCAAAACCCAAAGAATAACAGAGATGAGACGTTCCAACAATGCTGTGTCTGAATATCGTCCACCAAGAAAAGATTTACCCTCATTAAGGGATAATAGTCTCCTTATTAAGGAATGATAGTCTCCTCGACACCCAGATATGCTTGTCCGTCATCGGGTGTACAGTAATTGTCCAGTATATCTGAATGGCGGTTAGACCTCTGTTTGGTTTAGGCTTGAGAAAGGATTGACCGGCAGACAGGTATTATAGGTCTACATGTAGTCGCCCATCATGAAATTTTTGCCAAGCATATATGATAAATGATCCGTCCCTGTGAATGATTGACCGGCAGGCAGGAATAATATACCCCTGCTTCTGCCCTCAGCAATGGGACCTTTCTAATAACATGTCATCGTTGTAGTCATAATTATATTATTGTTGGAGAGATTTGGCGCAAGTTCCATGCCCGTTCCTTCATTCGTCGTTGTAATATAACCGAAATGACACTGGACCATTCATAATAATTCACCACAGCAGGATAGTGTAATAAAATTACAAGTAAAATTGTAATTTCTTAAAGTTCCGGAAATTTATGCATGTTTCAGAAATATAGCCAAAGTAACGAAAACTGGCCACTTCTTAGGAATTCTCCATAGGATTATGTTTCAAAAATATTCAATCCATTTGCAGATAATCGTTTCAGAGACATAACCACAATAACGAACACTGGACGCTTTGATAATCCATCCGCCATCTACTGGAGACTCCGGAACCACCAAATGTAGCCATCGCGCGGGAGGTAAATCACTCTGCATGCACTGTTAACGCGTTTTGTCACATTATGACAAATAAGAAATTTGTGAGAAAAGGCGGTTTCTATATGACACACACACAATCAGGGACCATTCGCAACTTCCTATGGATCCCTCGAATGACATTGGACTTTTACAAGGTCATGTGACTTCTTAATGACCACTCAAGTCGTCATTGACAGATTCAGAAACAAACAATGTCGTCACTGGGACTTTATAACTCAAACATAGGACACATTCCATGTTACAACACTGATAATTTAGCATAATATATTTTCCTGTGTCATAACATACATGACTGTCAGTACATTCGACATGAATTTGGGATCCGTAGTGTACAATTATCCGGTTGACGGTTCATGCTTCGGCTTCAGGGTTCCTTTCCTCATTTCCGAATGAATCAGGGTCGCCGGAGCCAAGGGAGTTTTTACAATACAGTATATATTTATTTTAAGAAAACACGCAAAACAATTAGTTTTTCTTTCCAAGTTCAGTTTAACTTTATTTTTATTATTTATTTTTTGATGGGAAATGTAATCAATTCAAGATATGATGAATTGTTTGATTGAAGGGAGTGGCGTGAGAGCCGGGAAGGGAGTGGCGTGAGAGCCGGGAAGGGAGTGCCGTGAGAGCCGGGAAGGGAGTGGCGTGAGAGCCGGGAAGGGAGTGGCGTGAGAGCCGGGAAGGGAGTGGCGTGAGAGCCGGGAAGGGAGTGGCGTGAGAGCCGGAAAGGGAGTGGCGTGAGAGCCGGGAAGGGAGTGGCGTGAGAGCCGGGAAGGGAGTGGCGTGAGAGCCGGGAAGGGAATTTTCCCTCGCAGCGTGAATGAGCGTCTTTTAGTGAATATGACGATAAAATGACATTCCTAAAGAGAATATGGAAAGTGTCACGTGTAGTAAAGTATACAATAATATGATCAAATTAGTAACATATTCATCCTCTGGAAGAAGAGTAGATTACTACAGAGCCTACTTTCTCATATTTTTTTTCAGTTTTGTTTACAAAACGTGGCCGTGGCGTACCGCTTGGGAGGCCCTTACTCATCTCTGTAAACGCCAACATTAGTTTGGAGACACCTTCGGACTGGCTCGATCTTTTTTTAGTAAATGTTCGTGAGTTAATCGTGTATGGCCGATTCTACATCGCCTGATCATGGCTTGATCGGAACGTTTCTGGCTGTTCAGATGAGTATAACCCACAGTTTTTTCAACTCATGAAGTTTGTTATTATTCACAGCATTCCATAAAGACTGAAACAGCCTTCTCACATAAGTACAGATAGAGGGTTTGGAGGACATGATGGCGCAGAAATAGAAAGTGTCAAGTGTATTCGACGAATCAAATGATGAAGTGAAGTCTACAGGAAGGTTGTTTCCTTAAAACTTCGTAAACCTCACTTAATCTCGATCATTTTCACACTGTCTGTGTACTTAAAATGGAATTTTCCTGTAACGCGAGTTTTATGAACTCGATAAGAGTGTAAATTCATGCGTTATACCCGACTGGGGATTCCACGCAGACGAACATATCTTTAGATGGGCAGGATACCAAAACAGGGATTGTAACGTCTCAAGAACACCTTCGGTTCATCTGCAATGCAAGGAAACTGTCAGGAAAGATATTGTTGATATTTCAACCGCTATTCTTATCACATCAGTGAGAGGCAATCTATTTCAATTACAACTGAACTGTTGAATGCGTAAATCATCGAGTCTGGTTTTCGATGACGGGAAATGCGTAAAGCATGCATCGACGGCTTTCGTTTTATTTCATATCTATATCAGAAATTCGTGCCCGTGCAGTATGATTAATTAATGTCTGGATGTCCGATCCCTTTTTGTCAGGTTCCCGTATCGACGAATTCGTGGCGGCGTCAGCTTTTTCAGAGCGATTCAGGCCACTGATCATCGATTGAGATGAGGTTTTAAGAAGAAAAAGTTCGAAATTATAAGCGTCTGGTCCGTTATTCATTATTCAGCCATCATCCAAAAGAATATCTGCATCCATAATCCAAAGACCTATTCCATATAACAGCATTAGCACCAAATTCAAAAAGGCAATCATAGAAAACATAAATATGGGCTAGTTTCCTACAAGAGAGAAGCGGTCAACAGTTTTCAATATTGTCGGCAAGATATCATGATGTTCCAAAAATATCAAATCCGTATCGCTGATCAGTATTCTTACTCCGTATGATAATCGTTGTAAACTCGTCACCTAATGGTGTATCTCGGTCACGCTTTGGAGTTGAGTGAAAAGTAACTCAAGTTGAGTGAAAAGTAACTCAAGTTGAGTGAAATTTCACTCAAGTAAGAATGGAAATTGATCCCACTCAATACTTGAGTGAAATTTTCACTCAACTTGAGTTACTTTTCACTCAACTTGAGTTAAATGCACTAAACTTGAGTGACATTCACTCAAGCATAAGAGTGGAAATTGATCCCACTCAAGTTGAGTGAAAAGTAACTCAAGTTGAGGGAAAAGTAACTCAAGTCTGAATTATAACAGGTACATTCCACTCAAACTTGAGTGGAACAGTTCACTCAAGTTTTTTTTTAGAGATTACCAGGCCGTAAAGTTATTACGGTTACTGTCATGGCATGCATTTAGGGGCGATGCGCAACCCTCGTGGGATCTCCGTATATTTCGACGATGACTAAGTTCATATGGAGAAAAGCTGGAGGAAAAATTCTTTGAAGTCCTCGAGGGAAACCACATGGGCGAGTCTCTCAAGTCACAGCGAAAAAGGATAGGGAACATATGAATTCAAAACAAGTGGAGATGAAATATACAACACATTACCTGGCGTCTATAATCCGCTCAAATATTGGCCTATTCGGAGAGGTCATCAGGTCACGAAGGCGGCCCGGAATGTTTCCGAATCAGCCGGTTGGTTATCATTATGGCTTATAAGATATCCGCCATGAGTAGTATACATAACGCAAATTGATGAGATAGCGCCTCACTGCGCATGCGCAGAACCTGGTGTGACGTCATAAGTGTGTAAAATGGGGCGGTGTGCGCATGCGTGATGTGTGGGAGGTGGGTACAAGATGGCCGCCATGTGGGAGGTGGGTACAAGATGGCCGCCATGTGGGAGGTGGGTACAAGATGGCCGCCATGTGGTACAAGATGGCCGCCATGTGGGATTGGCCGCCATGTGGGAGGTGGGTACAAGATGGCCGCCATGTGGGAGGTGGGTACAATGGCCGCGAGTGTGAGTGAGTGCAAGATGTGGGAGGTGGGTACAAGATGGCCGCGAGTGTCATGATGTGGGAGGTGGGTACAAGATGGCCGCGAGTGTGAGTGAGATGTGGGAGGTGGGTACAAGATGGCCGCCAATGTTCACATGTCAGGTGGGTACAAGATGGCCGCTCTAGTATATAGATGTGGGAGGTGGGTACAAGATGGCCGCGAGTGTGAGTGAGTGCAAGATGTGGGAGGTGGGTACAAGATGGCCGCGAGTGTCATGATGTGGGAGGTGGGTACAAGATGGCCGCGAGTGTGAGTGAGATGTGGGAGGTGGGTACAAGATGGCCGCCAATGTTCACAAATCATGATAATCAAGATATCTATCGCTCTATATATAGATGTGTGGGAGGTGGGTACAAGATGGCCGCGAGTGTGAGTGAGATGTGGGAGGTGGGTACAAGATGGCCGCCAATGTTCACAAATCATGATAATCAAGATATCTATCGCTCTATATATAGATGTGTGGGAGGTGGGTACAAGATGGCCGCGAGTGTGACTGAGATGTGGGAGGTGGGTACAAGATGGCCGCGAGTGTGACTGAGATGTGGGAGGTGGGTACAAGATGGCCGCCAATGTTCACAAATCATGATAATCAAGATATCTATCGCTCTATATATAGATGTGTGGGAGGTGGGTACAAGATGGCCGCGAGATGATGGCATTGCCCAATGCCTACGGACTTTACCGAAGATACACGGACTTTAACGAAAAGACACGGACGTACACGAAAAGACGCGAAGGTGAACGCCATTGTGGGAAACCTCCCACAGACAGGTCAGTACATGCATTTCTATGTTGTTCACGCATAATAAAAGGATTGATCTGTAATCTGTGTTGTTGTTGTTGCTCCCTTTTTTTGGACTAACCCATCAGAATAGTACGTATCACGGATCATGATGTGGGAGGTGGGTACAAGATGGCCGCGAGTGTGAGTGAGATGTGGGAGGTGGGTACAAGATGGCCGCTTGGCCGCCAGTGTGAGTGACATGTGGGAGGTGGGTACAAGATGGCCGCCACATCTTGAGGTAGAAATGCTGTTAATCTATCTCATGAACATCTATCTGCATGTTGCTGGTCTGACTGTAATCATGTGGGAGGTGGGTACAAGATGGCCGCGAGTGTCATGATGTGGGAGGTGGGTACAACATGGCCGCGAGTGTGACTGAGATGTGGGAGGTGGGTACAAGATGGCCGCCAGTGTGAGTGACATGTGGGAGGTGGGTACAAGATGGCCGCCAGTGAGTGGAAGATGTGGGAGGTGGGTACAAGATGGCCGCCAGTGTGAGTGAGATGTGGGAGGTGGGTACAAGATGGCCGCGAGTGTGATTTGGTGGGAGGTGGGTACAAGATGGCCTGCATTATGGGCCATATCCAAGATGGCGGCACGTATGTTCAAGATGGCGGCACATCCGGTGTCGAAAACTGGCCATTCCGTCGGGATGTGGTCACCTAGTGTCGAAAACTGGTCCTTGTATGGGTCCTGCTAGACGTTTTGACGCCATGATATAGACCGGAGAGAGAGAGAAAACAACAACAACAAGGATGACACATGAGGGAACAACAACAACAACAAGTTTTTTTTCATATAGTTTATTTTCCCCTCCATCATAACATACCCACGCTGGGGGAGCCGCGTTGGGTATGTTTACAATTCAAGAAAGACTCTTGTCCAATCAGAGACCGCCATTTGCATCTGTCCTATTCATTCCTGTCCGTTAGATGTATTCTTGTCCAATCAGAAGTCGCCATTTCAGAGAGTTCCTTCTTCGGTCATGTTCATTCTGAACCGTTTATTCTAATCATCGTCGGCCAGGCCTGGATATTCTTCGGGCAGCATGTCCTGAAACAGTTGTTTGCGCATTTTGATCGCATTTTCCAGGGCCTCGGTGGGTGGTAAACCCATATCCTCTTCCAAGTGACGCTTGGTCTTCATGATGGACCTGTGCGTGGGGTCCCCTTTCATTTCAAGCGGTAGTAAGGTATACTGTTCATAGATCGCCATGGCTGTTTTCCTGATGCGGGGGCGCATTTGGGTGTACGTCTGTTGTAAATTATCCTCTCCGGCGTCCTCGATCGCTTCAGCGTGAGTATTGATAGCTGCTGTCACAATACGATCCCAGAAGGTAGGTTCTGCCTCACTTTCCTGGGATGAAGGCTGATTCTCTGAGGTCAAGCTCTCCATATCAGTAGATAGACTGTCAGCCATCTTGGATTCGGTATCAGTCGATGCACTCTCATCAATCTCTGTATCAGTATCTGCCTCAACGGGCTCCTCGGCGTCTTCAGTCCCATGTATATTTTTCTGGTGTCGCATCATATCGTAATGTCTGGTGAACGTGCGTTCACACTCAGAACAAGTATAAGCCATGTTGACGGTTGAACGTCGACTGTGCGTGTTTTGGGAATACGCTCGCTTTTATAGACAGTAACGCCCATCAACGCTTAGCTCAACGCTTCAACGCCCTGGTGAATTAGCTCAGAAGCTCTGATTTCATGGAATTGACACCAATTCATCGAAATGCAGTGACGCCCGTCAACGCCCGTCGTTACGCCTTAACGCTCGTCTCAACGCTTTAACACACTTTCTTAATGCTTTAACGTTGTTTAATGATGCGTTCGAACAAATGTTTCTTTTGTGCTATTGCTCTGACATACGCCGCTTTCCAGTTCACGCCCGAGGTTTTCAACATCGACGCTGTTCTTTCAATTTCCATATGGACTGGGTCCTTATCCAACAATTTCATATGGGTCAGTAAGTCGACATACTGCTGACGTAAAGCCCGTCGTAGTCTGGGTGCCAATCTGTTATGGGCTAAAATTGCAGCTTCCTCTTTCGAATACCCTTTGCGTTGAAACTTGTTTCCTGTGGCCTCCAACATCCCGCCCATCTCGGCGTCCATACTTTCTTTGAACAAATCCTTCCATAGCCTCGAGTTCACATTATGTTCTTCAACCTCGGGTTGGGCCTTCACGGTTGGGTGATATTCCAGGACTGATGGTATGAAGCGGGCCCGCTGTATGGGGTGGGCTTCTGCTGCTGCTCTGCCAGGAGTGCACTCGGCGGATGGTGTAGGGGTATAGGCCGTTGTGGTGATTCCTCGCCGGGTAACAGGTGGGTCGTCAGCCGACGATCTTCGGGGGTATGGGCTTTTAAATCTACGAACAGGTAGCCGTACGGACGAATTGTCGCTTCTTGAAACGCCCACATAAAATGGTCAATGTTCTGAGGATAAATTCGACTACCAAACACACGGATTTGTGCTCTATCAATGGGATTGGAGAACAACACAAAGTATTGGCAGTTCAAGGCAATATCTCTGGACGCCTTCCCTTGAGGAAAGAGATTCTGAGTCAAATAGATGACGGACAGATTTCGATGATGGGACCCTTTGGTGAATAGGTCGGCGATTTTCGAATTGTCCTTGGCCGCACTCATCAGATCATCGAGCACTACCACGTTGGTCTGCTCGGAATCGAAGTAATAGGGTTCGTCTATGTCGTGAGGAATTCCTGGAACAAAGCTCACATTCTGTAGTCGTGCAGTTTCGTAGGCGGGCTGCCATTGGCTATAACACCAAACAACACGTGTCGGAGCTGGGGTTGCCACACCTTCCTCTAAGAACTTCATCACCCAGGACGTCTTTCCACACCCCGTAGGGCCGCTCACCGTCATCGTATAAGGGTGCTCTAATACTGTCGTGTGTGACGTAGGTGTTGATCGTTCCTCGCGCGTACTTTGAATTTGCACGTTATCGGGACTCCGTTCCTTGAGATGGCTTCGCTGTATATGTCTACGTAGATTAAATGGCGTGGAAAATGACTTCGAACACAAGTGACATGCGTAAACCATGGCTCTCATCTCCACGGACACCAGGCGTATAATGAAGCTTTCACAGATGCATGTGTGTGTTTATATGCAAGAGCTCCGAGCTCGCGGAGCTCTTGGAGCTCCGGAGCTCATGGAACTCGGAGCTCCGGAGCTCCGACGCCACCACCGGGCGTTGACGGGCGTTGCTACAAGAGAACTCGGAGCTCCGGAGCTCCGGAGGTCACTTCCGCTTCCGTTCACGTGACCGGAACTGACCTTTGACCCCGGCGCAATTTGGAGCCGCCATGTTGGATCCGTCATTTTGGAACCGCCATCTTGGATATGTCCCATAATGCACCGGGTCAAAATACTCGCTTCTGATTGGACGAGAGCTCTGTGACGGATTTTAAATATTCGCTTCTGTTTGGTGTACGTCGCTAAAGGTGACCGGAACTGACCTTTGACCCCGGCGCGCAGTGTAAAGGTTTCCACCGCGGAGCCGGGGTCAAAGGTCAGTTCCGGTCACCTTTAGCGACGTACACCAAACAGAAGCGAGTATTTAAAATCCGTCACAGAGCTCTCGTCCAATCAGA
>JAVTVY010004378.1:0-40662 GCA_036873755.1 Hanleya hanleyi
AATTCGAAAATCGCCGACCTATTCACCAAAGGGTCCCATCATCGCAATCTGTCCGTCATCTATTTGACCCAGAATCTCTTTCCTCAAGGGAAGGCGTCCAGAGATATTGCCTTGAACTGCCAATACTTTGTATTGTTCTCCAACCCCATCGACAGAGCACAAATTCGTGTGTTTGGTAGTCGAATTTATCCTCAGAACATCGACCATTTCATGCAGGCGTTTCAAGAAGCGACAAGTCGTCCGTACGGCTACCTGTTCGCAGATTTAAAAGCCCATACCCCCGAAGATCGCCGGCTGACGACCCACCTGCTACCCGGCGAGGGATCACCACAGCCCCTACACCATACACCGAGTCCACATTTGGTGAAGCAGCAACCCACCCCCATACAGCGGGCCTTCTTCATACCACGAACTCCGGAATATCACCCAACCGTGAAGGACCAACCCGAGGTTGAGGAACATAATGTGAACTCGAGGCTATGGAAGGATTTGTTCAAAGAAAGTATGGACGCCGAGATGGGCGAGATGTTGGAGGTCACAGAAAACAAGTTTCAACGCAAAGGGTATTCCAAAGAGGAAGCCGCAATTTTAGCCCATAACAGATTGGCACCCAGACTACGACGGGCTTTACGTCAGCGGTATGCCGACTTACTGACCCATATGAAATTGTTGGATAAGGACCCAGTCCATATGGAAATTGAAAGAACAGCGTCGATGTTGAAAACCTCGGCCATGAACTGGAAAACGGCGTATGTCAGAGCAATAGCACACAAGAAACATTTGTTCGAACGCATCATTAAACGACGTTAAAGCGTTAAGAAAGTGTGTTAAGGCGTTGAGACGGGCGTTAAGGCGTAACGATGGACGTTGACGGGCGTCACTGCATTTCGATGAATTGGTGTTAATTCCATGGAAATCAGAGCTTCAGAGTTAATTCACCAGGGCGTTGAAGCGTTAAGCTAAGCGTTGATGGGCGTTACTGTCTATAAAAGCGAGCGTATTTCCAAAAACACGCACAGTCGACGTTCAACCGTCAACATGACTTATACTTGCTCTGAGTGCGAACGCACGTTCACCAGACATTACGATATGATGCGACACCAGAAAAATATACATGGGATTGAAGACTCCGAGGAGTCCGTTGAAGCGGATGCTGATACAGAGACTGCTGAGAATGTATCGACTGATACCGAAACAGAGATTGCTGAGAGTCTATCTAGTGATACGGAGAGCTTGACCTCAGATAGTCAGCATACGTCCGTGGACAGTGAGGCAGAACCTACCTTCTGGGATCGTATTGTGACAGCAGCTATCAATACTTACGCTGCAGCGATCGAGGACGCCGGAGAGGATAATTTACAACAGACGTACACCCAAATGCGCCCCCGCATCAGGAAAACAGCCATGGCGATCTATGAACAGCATACCTTACTACCGCTTGAAATGAAAGGTGACCCCACGCACAGGTCCATCATGAAGACCAAGCGTCAGTTGGAAGAGGCTATGGGGCTACCACCCACCGAGGCCCTGGAAAATGCGATCAGAATGCGCAAACAACTGTTTCAGGACATGCTGCCCGAAGAATATCCAGGCCTGTCCGACGATGATTAGAATAAACGGTTCAGAGCAAACATGGCCGAAGATGGAACTTTCTGAAATGGCGACTTCTGATTGGACAAGAATACATCTAACGGACAGGGACGAATATGACAGATGCAAATGGTGGCCTCTGATTGGGCAAGAGTCTTTTTGAGTTGTAAACATACCCAACGCGGCTCCCGCAGCGTGGGTATGATGTAACATTGGGGAAAATAAACTATATGAAAACAACTTCTTGTTGTTGTTGTTCTCTCATGTGTCATCCTTGTTGTTGTTGTTGTTGTTGTTGTTCTCTCTCCGGTCTATATCATGGCGTCAAGGCGTTATGTTAGAGCGTTAAGGCGTACCTACGAGCGTTGACGGGCGTCACTGCATTTCGAAGAATTAGTGACAATTCCATGGAATATCTAGAAAATCAGAACTTCTGAGCTATTTCACCAGGGCGTTGACGCGTTAAGCTTGGCGTTGGCGGGCGTTGCTACAATATGACACCTCATACGACGCATTCGGATCAAGGATGGTCCCTCTCTACGCCAAATACCTTCCTTTCACTACCCCAAAATGTCCACTTTGGCTACTACTCGTACTGATGACGTCACCAATGACGTCACAGATGACGTGAACATCCCTCAAATCGGGGTCTACACCCCAAGAGCTACAAAATGACACCTCACACGACGCATTCGGATCAAGGATGGCCCCTCTCTACACCAAATACCTTCCTTCACTGGCCCAAAATGTCCACTTTACTTACTACAACCAACTGCGCATGCGCAGATTGACGCGACTTGCATTTAAAACCACGCCATTCTGACTCTAACCCACACAAGCTTCACTTTGACACCTTCCATGACCCATTCGGACCCATAGCGGTCCATCTCTACCCCAAACACACACCCACATACCCCCCAAAATGCCTACTTTCTATACTACGGCCAGACTGCGCATGCGCAGAATGACCATATTTCTACCCCACATCCACGCCATCAGATGCTCCATTACATATGCTTCACATTGATACCTCACACGACCCATTCGAACCGTGAATAGCCCATCTCTAACCCAAACACACCCACACACACCCCCAAAAATGCCTGCTTTCTATACTACGGCCAGGCTGCGCATGCGCAGAATATTTACAACGTACGAACCATTAGTGTAGTCAAGTGCTCCTGCATGTGAGCTTCAAAATAAGACCTCATACGACACCATTGGACCACCAGGGACTCACCTAGACTCCAACACGTCCACCCAGTATGGGTTTATACATACATTGGGTTTATACCCCAGTATATGGGTCTATATGGGGCTATAGCTCAATTCACAAATGGTGTTATCTCCCTTGTTTCGCTAGTGGCGCATTGGCGCAAAGTACTTCCGGTAAGTATTTGACATTACCTTTCACATTGCGGGAAATACAAACGAAGTAAAAATGATCCAAGTTCCAAACAATATTCAGCACAAGATGGACATATATGGTAATTCACGAACTCTGTACAATTAGGAAAGAATATTAAATCCATGCCATGGCAGTGGAAATGATATTAATGACACACAATTTCGGATATACAATTCATGTACAATTGTCTCCGTGACAACAACAACAATACAAAGATGATGGCATCTAAAGATCAGATTGGTTTCGAGCAAGTTAAAGTAGCGCAGTTGAAGGTGTATCTCCGTGATCGAGGCCTACCTGTGTCGGGAATAAAGGCTGAGTTGGTTGGGCGCTGGTTTAATGAAGTTGCCTGTACTGACAGAGGAAGCGGCTCAGAAAATCCAACCGAGCAGTGAGAAGTTGACAAGGCCTTTGGGTGAAAAACTGCCTGAGCCCGCCGATCTGAGAGATGGTTGGGTGGATGAAACGAATATTCCCAAGTTTGCCGAGAACGAACTTTATAATTTTTTAGTTTTAAGCAAACATCGGACTTTTGATCACCAGGGATTAGGGGCCCGGAGGGCTCTGAGGGCAAAGGTTTTTTTATGAAGATAGGCATATTCATAGCATATTATGCCACCCCATCACAGACAAATGCAGTCACTGCTTCGTCAAATGTCAATGTCTGCCATCATTACCAACAGCCAATAAGAAGGACAGGCCAGATTACCATGTTTGGGTTTGTTTGTCCAAGGTAACTGGGATAGTTCATTCAGCAAACTGCACCTGTACTGCTGGGTAGGTCTTTGTTGAATAGATCAATTGGCATGGATTTAATATTCTTTACTAAGTGTACGGTACAGAGTTTGTGAATTACCATATATGTATATTTTAAATATGATAAAAATTAGATAACCAGTGTACCTACATGTAGTCTTCCATCCACAAGAGATTCTGTCAACTTGGGGGGGGGGGAGGACCAGAACCCATCTTGTGCTGAATATTGTTTGGAAATTGGATCATCAGTGTATTTGTGAATGTACTGGTGGGGGGTCAAGGGATATTCACAACACGTACCACACTGTCACATGTTGTTGATGTGATAATAATAATGGTAAACAAAAGACCATCAATTTCTAGTCCATTTTCTAGCGATATACTGAATAGTTGATGTTCATTGTTTTTTCAGAGCTGGGGAATCCTGTAACCACGTTGCTGCTCTCTTGTATGCCCTCATTGATATCAGTGATAAGAAAGAGGCAGGTGAATACTCCTCAACATCAGAAGCTTGCAAGTGGAATAAACCAAGGAAAAGAAAATTGTCGCCAATCAAAAGTCAGGATATGAAATTCCAAAAATTTGAATGGAAGAAAACAAAGCACATAAAATCTGTCAAAACTATGCAGACTATGACCCATCCCAACATGGACATTGATTTATTCAAAACAAATTTATCTACAGTCTATCCACAAGCTGCATGGCTACAAAATTTTCCTCCAGCAGATACAGTCAGTGAGAAAGAAACAGTCCAATTACCCACATTACACAGCATTGACTTTATGTTTGCAGACAATGTAGACCTTGCGAGCAAAGAATGTGTAGATTTTTTTCAGGTTTATTTCAATGAACTGCAAACTTCAGAGTCTGAAGCGGAAATAATAGAGACAGCAACGTGAGGACAGACCAGCAATGACTTGTGGATGGAGGCAAGAAAAGGACGATTGACATCTTGTTTTCGGAACAATTGTGAGGCGGAAGGAAGAAACTCCTCCAGATAATCTGCTGAAAGTGTTGCTTGGTGATGTTCCTCAATGTGAAACAAGTGCGATGAGATGGGGAAAAGAACAGGAGGCTGTTGCCAGGGACTGTTATGTGTCTCATCAGCTGGAGAAACACCCGCCTCTCACCATACGCGAGTGTGGACTTGTGGTGCCCCCTTCCCACCCACATCTTGGTACTAGTCCAGATGGGCTTGTGTACTGCCCCCACTGTCCTCAGTATAATGGACTATTAGAAATTAAATGTCCGTATCGCTTTCGTCACCAAATGCCAACTGAGGCATCCAGAAATGCAAACTTTTACTGTTACCTTTCAAGTACTGGAACTGTTGAGCTGAAGAAACAGCATGCGTACTATTACCAAGTTCAAGGGCAACTTGCTATCACAAAACGAAAATGGTGCGACTTTGTGGTTTGGACTACATGTGGTATGTCCATTGAGAGGATCAAGTTTGATGCAGATTTGTGGGAAAATGAAATGCTGCCAAAACTGAATACTTTCTTTAAGATGGCGCTTCTACCAGAGTTGTTCTCTTCACGTGTTGAGAGGAAACTTAAGTTGTATTCGTAGTAATTAGTCCATGGGCCCAGACCAGAAATTCCACTTGTCGGTACCATCTAAGGAAACCAGTCCTAGTTATGATTTTTTAATTGGTGTATATATATAGATCATATTTTGATGTGATAACCATTGCAGACTGGCAGCTTATTGGTAGTTTTCATCTCTGGAATGTACCCACCCTCCGCATAATGAAAGCGAAAAGGCAAACTCGGAAACATTCACTAATGATGCAATTGCTGTTTCCACATGGGGCTAGAATGAACTACAAACCACAAATACATGTCTGAAATGCTTTATTTATACCATCCGAATAATCCTTTCTGTCATTCCTGAAGGCAGAATTTGTTTTATGGCAGAAAGGGGCGAACAATAGGGCCTATCAAAATGTTGTTGATTATGTGATTTTCAGTACATTTTAATTTATAATATTGTCATACAAGTTCCCTGGGGAGTGCTACTGAACCGCAGTAGCCTACAACATGCACATGTTGTATGAGGAAAACATTTATGAACATTTTACAAGTTTTTACCACAGTTATAGGAATTGTCCTTCCCCTACCCTAGTTCCAACAAGCGTCCAAAAAGTGAAATTTATGTATAACCCAAATTTCACCACGCTACTGTGGCATGTTTATGTACTATGTTTTACTCATGCATATTTGTAGCCATGAATGTATGTGATTGTGCCAAAACATTCACACCATGGATCAGTAGTCTAGTCTTCATCACTGTTATCAGCATCAGAGTCCTCGAGGTATAGTATAATAAATACTGGTCCTAGGGGCCACACCTGCAATAACACTGGTGAAAACCCAGACTCCTACTTGCCCGTTTTGTTTTCATGGTTGGGAGTCTGGGTTTTCACCAGTGTTATTGCAGGTGTGGCCCCCTAGGACCAGTATTTATTATAAGGAGTCTGGGTTTTCACCAGTGTTATTGCAGGTGTGGCCTCCTAGGACCAGTATTTATTATACTATATGACTTGACTTCGTGTCTCGCTGGTTCAACACGTGTATCGAAGTTGACCTTTGGTCTTCTTTGATCCTTGTAGTAATTTCTGTGGAATTACCCAGACCCGACCATGATTGCCCGTGGTGAACTATACCTCCAGTCAAAACAGAAGACAATTATTACTGTCCTGCTAGACTTGCCTCCATTGTCATATTTCCGGTATATCTGTATGTGCTATACAAACCAGCAGATATCTAAAGCCGCATATACCGTTGTCTTGATAAGAGACCTCGGCCTCCATTGTCATATGGTTTATCTGCATATGGTTTATCTGCATGTGCTAAACAAACCAGCAGGTACTTTGTTCTTGCGCCATATTGCCCATATAATATCATCTCTTTACACGGCACAAAGCCACGGAGAGATATTCACTATACCCATAGACAATATGGCTAGACGGAAACTGGAGAAGAAAGCAAAAACCAGCTGTCAAATTTCTCGTTTTCTCAAACACAAAGAATATAATCTTGTGCACAGAAGGACGTTAGAAATCAATGCAGCTAATGCAGTATGAGTCTGACATACAAGTTAATTATACTGTGTCAGTCTGAATACTACATTATACATGTTTATTTTAATACATTCTGAGAGGTGCGATATACACTAATTCGCATACACTGTACTGAACAGACAGCTGCGCTTTTAATACAGGCTCGCCAAATCGAGAAAATATATTTATCTCTGTCTCAATCAGCCTGTACACTGGCTGTGCCACACTGATGGGTAAACTGACCGGAGCTTGAGCAAAAAGAGGGGATTGCAGCAAACAATGCAGCCCTGTCTGAGCGCCAAAATTATCCAATGAGATTCACCAAAGAGTGGACCAATCAGCGCACACCAGAAACATTTCTGTCCTATCAGAGAACACCTGCTAGGTATATAGCCTATACATTTGCCAATGCCCGGCCATCTCTTTACACGGCACAAAGCCACGGAGAGATATTCAGTACCCATAGACAATATGGCTAGACGGAACCTAAAGAAGAAGGCTATTACCAGCCGTCATTTTCCTCGCTTTCTCAAACACAAAGAATATAATCTTGTGCACAGAAGGACGAGCTGAGAAAAACAATACCACCGTAATTCTTATAAAAAGGACTACATAGTGGAAGCGCAAAGACAGCTGTACGATGGTATACATTATACCGACATAAAATCCATGAATATGGAAAACACCATGAAAATGGTACGGTACTACAGACAGTCGCTAGGTTGAATGCTAGTGGAGTTCTTAGTCAGAGACTTTGAATTTTCTGCTGAAAGTTTCGACCAGGAAGCCTACACCATATCTCCTACCAATAATACATAAGGTAGAAGAGGCTATTAAAAAACTTGATCCTGTAAAACCTGAGCTACCTCAGTGCGGGGCCCCTACTGAAAAACTAGGGCGCTACCTGGATTTCTTCTTATCCCCATAGTGTGGGAACGAGAAACCTACTCAGCCGATACTTCAGTATTCATCAATGAGATTGTACAACGTCGGATACCAACTGATACGTTACTTATTACGTATGACATTACCTCGTTATACACGAACCTCGGATTCAATGAAATCCTAGAAGCACTAAAAAGTGATCTGACTACCTATACGAAAACATGGATTATATATCCAAAAACCTCCCATCGATCTGTTGCTTGAAATAGCACGATTGATTCTTCAAAAGTATGAATCCAGGTTTCAGGACAAACACTTCAGACATATTGTCGGAGCATCACAGGGAGCAGTCCCTTCCCTGGAACTGTGCGATATAGCGATATACAAGCATATCAATCAGCTAATTGCCACATTCCCACACAAAGAAATGATTATATTACACAAACTTTTCGGGATGATGGCTTCATACTGCTACAGGCAAATAAAGCCGTAGCTCAGAGTTTCTTTGAGATGGCTAATAACGCACATCCTCTATTGAAATTCACGTATGAAATATCTGAAAACGAGGCGAATTATCTAGACGTTGCCGTTTTCAAGGGGAAGAGATATTTGACTGACTCAATACTTGATGTGAAATCCTAAACAAAGCTAACTGAATAAGCACCACGGGGAGCAGTCCCTTCCCCGGAACTGTGCGATATAGCGATATATAAGCATATCAATCAGCTAATTTCCACATTCCCACACAAAGAAATGATTATATTACACAAACTTTTCGGGATGATGGCTTCATACTACTACAGGCAAATAAAGCCGTAGCTGTCTAGAGTTTCTTTGAGATGGCTAATAACGCACATACTCCATTGAAATTCACGTATGAAATATCTGAAAACGAGGTCAATTATCTAGACGTTGCCGTTTTCAAGGGGAAAAGATGTTCGACTGACTCAATACTTGATGTGAAATGCTAAACAAAGCCAACTGAAACCTACAAATACCTATACAGCAAATCAGCACATTACGGGAGAACTGAAAGATATGTATACGAAACTGCAATAATACTGCAGACTACATAGACTAGTCAGAATACTTCAAGCAAAAGCTTAAAATGAGAGGATACTCTACCTCGGAAATTACCGACAGAAACAAATACCTCAAGAGGAACGAGGGCATACAGAATAAGTCGGTACTGAAACGACGTATGCGTCATAACGACTTTCAATCCATACACGAAATGGCTGAAAGGGATCTTAAAGAAATACTGGATCACAAACAAACATGCCGAAAACTTTACCAGCCAGCCACAATTATGCTATAGGTGGGGTAAAAGCATCAGTGAAATACTGAAAAAATCAAAAAATCTGACCATAACGTTCAATGCGTATAGGCTCCCTGATGAGGGTTTCGCTGGTCAGAAATAAGAATTTTCGACCTAAAATAACCCGAAACTTGCACCCACAGATACTAAACAATGAATACTAGGTATAACCTAGAAAACAAAACGGGCAAGTAGGAGTCTGGGTTTTCACCAGTGTTATTGCAGGTGTGGCCCCCTAGGACCAGTATTTATTATACAATACACTTATGACATTATAAAATACATTTATATACTTTCCAGTGTGCACAACCTGAAACATTTCTGGTGGGGCGAAAGATTATATCAAATTTGAGCTACATTGTAATTTTCATATATTCAGCCGCAATGTGCATTTCGGGGGTATGGGAAGGAAAAATTCTACAACTTTGTTGAAACCAGCTGGATGGTCCTCCTTTGTGCTTCCCTGCAAACAAGGTACATATGGGTAGCTGATCCATTAGGACTGTGGCACTCATATGGGACACAACATTCCGTAAATAATGATAATAATAAATCCGCAAAATTTCACAAAATCCAGCGTGCAAATCAGCCGTTTGAATACCAAACTAAAGCATGTGCCTCAAGATGGGAAGTATGCTTGTTGTAACTGTGCAGATAACAATTCTGGATATCCGGAGCTGTTATTGAATGATATTACCTTCATGGGATGTGTCAGTAGTCCATTGTGTGATTTTCCCCAAAAAAGTCAATATCTCAGAATGGTAAAATGGTAAAAATGCAAAATATACACTAAGCTGCTCTTCTGGAACGGTTATCACATATTGAAATAATCATATAGTCCCTACCAATAACTTAGTAGCCCTAAAGTTTGGTTTCCTCTGATGGTACCGATATATGCCTGGGCCCATGGACTATAAGCTTTATTATAGCATAGAATAACAGTGGAACTGAGAGGGGAGACCACCTGTCGCATAGGACTGTCCTGTTAAAAGAACTGTGGTATCATCAAAAACTATGTATTTAGAGGTAATAACAGAAGAGGACAAAACTAGGGTTAGAAGAAAGTTGATGGAATAACTGAATAAAATAATACTGTACACTGTTCACATGTATGTGCACATGTATGTATGCTTCATTCTCTTGCACATTTCTGGTAAGGATTCACTGACAACACAACAAAATCAAATTTAACTGAATCGGTACCCGGTACCATTTTATTTTTGATGTGAAGTCAGCCTCAGCAAGAGCATTAATTAATAAAGTTACAAGAAATTTGGAATTTCTACCCTCCCCCCCCCCCCACCTACAGTACTAGTACCGGTACCCTGACTGTTAAAAGCAAAAGTATAACAGCTGTTACATGTATCACATGCATATGGTAATCCCTCTAATATTTCAATTCCGCTATCAAAATTCAATCACCACCCCCAATTTTGGGAACAGAATTCAATCAGCTGCTCTAATAAATTTGATCACAATACAAAATCCTTGAAATACCACATAAATAATGGATTATGCATAATCACCCCCAGATTTTAAGGTGGGATATTTCACTTCCTGTGATAGAATTATTAGAGGGATTACTGTATGTTATGTGGCATATTATCACATTAATTAGACTCTGGTAAAAGAAAGGATAATCCTTATATCACATATTAGCAGGGTCGGTGTCCAATAGGACGCAAGGGCATATTATGATATCCTATTCATATCACATATTGATATTCGGAACTATTCAACAAGTATTTAATTATGTGCCTAATAAGAGGGGGTCCAAATATGGATTTTTAATTTTGTACTCAATGGAAATGGCAAAAGGAAGAGGGGCGGGGGGAAGGGGGGTGAACATTTTTTAATTCTCTATTCAATCACATATGTACATACAAAGAGTCCTGTCAAATTATACTGATACCAGTCCTCTTATAAGTTATCACATTTGAGCTTATCACATGTTTAAGTATCACATAGTGTAGGCCTATTCAGAAGGATTATTACAGAGGAGAGAGAGAATTATTATATAGGGCATATTTATATCGCCCTGGATAAAAAATCTGGCATATTTTGTGTAACATCAGTCCTCACATAATTCATCGCATTAAGCTTATCACATGTTTAAATATCACATACATGTAGTGTATTCATAATAATTATTAAAGAGGGCGTATTATATATCAAACTGGATTAAAAAGTTGGCATATATTGTGTAATGTCATGTTCAAACCAATTATCTTTAGATTTGCCACAGATGTCCCATTGCTGTCTTTACTCTTTGTGTGAAGTGTATCTCAGAAGTTTCTAACTACCTGATTATCAGTTCTTTCCAAGTCAAGACCGGCCCCCCAACCCTCACCCCCACCCTCACAAACAACCCTGAGATAAAAACTTACAGGTGTTCCCCTTGAATTTGTGTAAGTTAGTGATGGGAAAACCAGGTATACTTTGTATGTTTTGTTGACAGATGATGTTAACTGTTGCAGTATTTAAGAACATACATGTACTATGATATTTGTGAGAAATGAGAGAAAACGTTTTGGCCTAACATATAGATCTGTTATCACAGGACTGATGAACATGACTTCTGTCATGACATGTAAGCTGCTGTGCCTGATAGTAAATCCATGTGATACTAACAATTTCTTGTTACAAAGTTTCTTGCTTTCAGATCTTAAGTGTGTTAAAGAGGTTTGTGATATTTGGCCCCCAAACAATTGCTGGTCAATATTACACCACAACCACTGGATGTTTATTACTGGATGAAAAGAAATCTACTGACAAAATTAGTGGTAACAGATTGTTTACGGCAGGGATGTCATTAGAAGGCAATTGGCGTCCCTTTTTGGCCCCCTACTATGATCAAAATGGCCCCAAACAGCCGCCTACTTTCTACATAATTTCTATACTTGAAACACTAAATGTCATTTCTTGTGGCCGCCTACTCCCATGCCTTCCACCTCTTAAAAACTTAATGACAACCCTGTTTTGGCCTACTGTCAGATACTGTATACCCTCAGATTGCATTGGGATTTAAAATGTGGCTATCAGCATCGTCTGTTTATACCAGATGGAACAGAGACTGCTGAGTGAGCACATTGGAGATGTGACAGATAAACAGGGTGTTGGAACCTGTGCTCTTTATATAGGTCAGTTTTTTGGACCAAAATTAAAAAAAATAGGTTGTTCGTGGTAACAAGATCTTCAACTAAAACTCCGGCCAGATGGTAGTGAGTTTTTTATTTGTACTTAGGGTGGAGTAAAGGTATAGAAAATAATGTCAATTTACTCTATTACTAATGCATGTGATTTCTTTTTCTTGAAATGCCAATACAAGTTTTGATGAGTGGAAAGGGCTACCACAAACAAACTCCATTTTTTTAATATTGGCCTTGTATAGATACTGAATGCATTTTCCATCCCTCTTGAATATAGAGCTTCTTGTGTTGATAAGCTGATAAAGACGGAATATGTATGCACACCACGTTTTTCAGCCGAATGCAGTGATTCTAATAAGAGGCTAAAAAAAATCAGACAATGGGACAATGCAGGGAAGTATGCCATTCGGAATCATGAATTGAACATGTTACGATACAATAAATATTTTGATCATCAAATTTCAATCTGTCCTAATCAGCGGAGCTTGTAAGTTGGATAGCATGCAAATTATTTTGAACATTTTACTAGCTTGTCTAGCAAGTGTGATTGGCATGGTTCCCTATATTATACGGAAGTTTTTGACATGTTCCATGGCCCGCTCCACATGAATTCTTAGATTTGATACTCTTCTGGTTTGTAAGACAAGGCGTTTTGACATAGGTAGTCCTGATCTCCGGATTAAATGGACACCTTTCGGGGTTAAGAGATCTGCAGTACAAAATCCTTTGTCAGCCATGACAGCATCTCCAGGCTCCAACAATTCCAAAAGACCACTTTTCCTTGTGATCATTTTATCAGATATACTGCTTGCCCACAGGTTTGAAACAAAGATTATTACACCTGATGGACTAATACCAAGCAAGAGCTTCCAGGTCATATGACTTTTATATTCACTATACATGAGGGATCTGTTGGCCAATGATTGTGGTGTCTCCGTATAAAGTTCTGTGCCGTCTATAATAATCCGACAGTTTGGGTACTTCCTTTTGAATATATGGGGTATGCGGCGGCGTACAGTTTCTCTAGATGGCCATTTAAGAAGAGGAGAACAAAACACAACCATAAAATCAATCCACTGATTCACTATATTGGAACAGGTTGTCTTGCAGATACAGAAACGTTCAGCAAGGTCTTCGAGGAGTAAGCCCAACCGAAATCTCATCAGCACCATGAAGAACTCATCAACCAGACGCAATTTCCGAGGGCGCTCCAATTTTTTTTGACTGAGTCTTTAGCAAGTTCGATGGATTTGAAGAGAACTAAGAATACTCCCAGTGAGGGTAAACCCGTGTAAAAACTGACTTCATCATCATCTTTCATGTCGTCAAATGTGACTGTTGGCAGGTTGATCTGCACTGAAAAATCTGCCACTTCCTGCAGAGGCGTCTGAGTCGCAATTGTGATTCTGGCCTGGACTCCAATGGAGTATCAACTGTACTGGGTTTGCTTTGGCACTGTGCATTACGGTGTCTTGACAATAAGGACCTGTCATACTGTAATTGGAAATAGCAACATTATCTGCCATTGGGCATGTCATTGAAAGAAGAAAAAAAATTAGATCGATCTGTGCATATTGCAATAATTTCTTGTGTGATTATGTCTCTGGGTTCATCTCTCAGGTCACCTGAGCCTGTCAGAGGCAGATGTTATCTGAGACAATGTCGTAATCAGGGGAGACAACTTGTGTATGGCAGAGCAGAGTTCTCTCCCATCGACCATATAAGTGGAGAACAATTCCATCCAAAATAAATATCAAATAATTGAAATGAGTAAAACATTAAAATTTAATCAAATGTCATCAATTACACACTGAAATGTACATTTGCCAATTTTGAGAGAGACTTGCCATTTCTTAAAAAAAAACTTAAATAAAATAAAACCAAATATAAACGAGGGGAAATTGTCATTCACTTCAGTTAAGGTTGTCCACATACCCATCCAAAATAATCATGCATGTGAACTGAAACGTCAGTCTCAGACATCCCAGTCACATCAAGGTGGGTTCCTCCTTCAATCTCAGAGTCGATATCCATTGGATTGATATTCTCCTTATTACAGATGTCAATTTCTCGTTGATCTGTTGTCAGCTGGCTTCTTATTTTCACACCGCTGACCTGAAAATCAGGAAAAATGTATAAAATAATTATTGGGAAATCCAGTTCCAGTCCAACAGCCTAAAAACGCACAACTGGGCTCTATGGCCAAGATTAATGTGAATTCATTTCACAACGAACAACAAACTATGCAAGAGATTTACAGAGTATGTTTATTGTTATTCATTTTATATACATATAATTTAAGGAATTAGATGAATATGGGACGTGTCATGATCTTCAGCACCTCAGAAAGTGGTTTATCTGCCCTCTCGCAACGTACATGTACTGTAGCAACCAAATCTACGACTTGCAGTTTGGAGATTAGCTACTATCTGCCAAGTTGAAGTGCTACCCGTACAGACAGTACTATTTATTCGAGCGGAAAAATAAGGTGAAAAGTTACTGGCGATACTTACCCGACTGAGAGCAAAACGTTTATGTGGGAAGACAGTGAGAAGCGGTTCATCCCGGGAAGGACCCGAAAAACCGACAAAATGCTCGGAACAGAGCTTCGACCCCGCTGTCGGTCGCCAGTTTCGCCGGCTGACACGAAACTTTCACATCCGGCTTAGTTTCTTGTCAGCTGGGAAGCGATGGAGACTCACCATCCGCCCGTCGACCACCTTCCCACTATAATTGTGACAACCAACCACACAACAGTAAACCCTACCCGTTACAGACAGATTATGTAATCAAACTGTCAATACGGTCTGTCAATACTGCCCAAAGTAAATTTTCGTAGCTCCGACGTCCGTCAACGCCCGGTGGTGGCGTTGGTGGTGTGTGGTAGTATGTGTGTGTGTGTTTGTGGTGGTATTTTTGGTGTGTGGTGGTGTTTGTACATATAGAGATTAACTCGTGTCCCTCATCATTCCATATGTATTGGACGACTAATCAAAATTTCGCTACCACTCGTACTGATGACGTCACCAATGACGTCACAGATGCTGTGGACATTCCGAAAATCGTGGGAAAAAATTGGCATTGAGCCAATTATAAAACATGTTCTTTCGCTACTAATCGTACTGATGACGTCACCGATGACGTCACAGATGTTGTGGACATCCCTGAAATGGAGTCTACACCCCGAGAACTGCAAGATGACACTTCCCACGACGCATTCGTACCAGCGCTGGTCCATCTCTACACCATAGAACAAACGGTTCAGAGCGAACATGGCCGAAGCTAGGACTTTCTGAAATGGCGACTTCTGATTGGACAAGAGCAGCTGAGAATACATCTAACGGGCAAGAACGAGTATGACAGATGCAGTGCCAAATGACGGCCTCCAATTGGACAAGAGGCTACTTGTATTGTAAACCTACCCAACGCGGCTCCCCCAGCGTGGGTATGATGTAACATTGGGGAGAATAAACTGTATGAAAAAACTTGTTGTTGTTGTTGTTCTCTCATCCTTGTTGTTGTTGTTGTTCTCTCTTCGGTCTATATCATGGCGGCAAGGTGTTAGGCTAGGGCGTAACGACGGTCATTGACGGGCGTCACCTCATTTCGACGTATTAGTGTCTAGAAAAATGAGAGCCTTTGGGCTAATTCACCAGGGCGTTGAAGCGTTGAACTTGGCGTTGCTACAAGATGCCACTTCACACGACGCATTCGGACTAAGGATGGTCCATTTCTACACAAAATACCTTCCTTCACCGCCATCAAATCCCCCACTTTGGCTACTACTCGTACTGATGACGTCATCGGTGACGTCACAGATGTAGTGGACATCCTTTAAATCGGGATCTAGACCCCGAGAGCTACAAAATAACAACCCCATACGACGCATTCGGAGCAATAGTGGTCTATATCTACACCGAATGCCTTCCTTCACTGCCCCATAAAGGCCACTTTACTTACTACACCCAACTGCGCATGCGCAGATTGACGCGACTTGCAATAAAAAAAACCACGCCATTCTGACTCTACCCAACAAAAGATTCACTTTGACACCTCCCACAACCCATTTAGACCGCTAGTGGTCCATATCGACCCCAAAAGGTATATTTCCATATTACGGCCTGCCTGCACATGCGCAGAATGACGATATTCCTACCCCACATCCACCCAGTCGGATGCCCCCTCACATATGCTTCACATAGATACCCCACTCGACTCCAACGGGCGAATAGTGGCCCACCTAAATCCCAAAACGTCTATTCCCATCAATTTGCCCACAATTCCCTGTCTGCGCATGCGTAGAATGTAGAACACGAACGACGCTCTTCTCCAGGCGGATGCTCCTTCACGAATGCTTCACAACGATACCTCATAAGACTCCATCGACTCACTAGGGGCTCATCTCGATCCCAAAACGTCTATTTCCATAGCCTTTTCCCACAATTCCCTGTCTGCGCATGCACAGTATGTCGAACACGGACGACACACTAGTCCAGGCGGATGCTCCCTCACGACTGTTTTACATTGACACCTCACTCAACTCCATTGACCCATTAGTGGTTCACCTAGACCCCAAAACGTCTATTTCCATACACTTTGTCTACTGCGTATGCACAGAATGACGTCAGTTCTACGTCATACTAGTCCAGGCGGATGCCCCCTCACGTATCCTTAAAAACGATACCTCACTCGACCCCATCGGACGACTAGGGGCCCACCTAAACCCCAAAACGCCTATTTCCATTCCCTTTCCCCACAAGTCCCTGTCTGAGCATGCGCAAAATGTTGACAACGGCTGCGGCACTAGCCCAGGTGGATGCTCCTTTACGAATGCTTCACATTGATACCTCATACGACTCCATAGGACCAATAGTGGTCCACCAAGACCCCAACACGTCTATTTCCATACCCTTTTCCCACAATTCCCTGTTTGCGCATTCGCAGAATGTTGACAACGGCCGAGGCACTAGTCCAGTCAGATGCCCCCTTGCATATGCTTCACATTGATACCTCATGCGACTCCATTGGACCACTAGTGGCCCACCCAGACCCCAAAACGTCTATTTGCATACCCTTTGTCTACTGCGCATGCGCAGAATGACGATATTCCAACCCCACACCCACCCCATCGGATGCCCCCTCACGAATGCCTCGCATTGATACCTCATACGACCCGATCGGACCATCCATACCCCATACAGGCATTTCCCCGTATAGATTTAATATGCAAATGTTCGAATCAGGGAAGATAACCCGGCATTTGCCAAAGGTCACAAAAGTGCATCAAGAGTTACCTCTCTTTTGCGGGGAGCTCTCTTGAGCTCATGGCGCCCCCTGTCGGATGCAAGAGTTACCTCCTCCGGCAAAATATGACCCGTTTTCACCTTTCTATACTACTTTGTTCATTAAATAACCGGTTGTTCTGCTAGCTACGCCTCAATAGTCCACGGTATAAGAGTTACATGTACTGGAAGTTAATCTCGTGTATGGCATTATTATATTATAGTGGCAATACAGGGATGGACGTTGATTACCCTCATTAACCCACAGGTGGGCCAACGTCTCTTATCATCCTTGTTCCCCAGGTCCATCCCTGGATTAAATGAGCGTAGGTTGTTGTTGTGTTGTTTTCCAACGTTACAGGTATGAACATCGGCTTACATTTTCTTGGTCTGCGCAGAATTCAAATACATGCCTAGATATGATTTTCGTGTGGGCATGGCGGGTAAGCAGTTACTGACCCATTTTAAGTCATTTCGAACCCTGGGTTGCAGATGCCATAGTCCTTACTTGGTTAAAGCACACCCAACGACTACTCTCATACCTGGCCCGGTACCTTGCTTAATGTTAAATGTTGCCGATATTTTTTATTATTATATTATCCTCGGGCACCATCTCGTCTTTCCACACCGTTAGGCCTATAGATCTATGTATGTCATCGTCGTGAGATTCAAAACGGAATGTAACGTGTACATGTATATATCGTGTACACAAAAACTATAGTAAGAAGAAATAGGCCATGACTTGCTCAACTCTATAAAACTACCTCTAAGCAACAAAGTTTTTTTTTATGAATCGCTGAAGCGGGACTCAGTTCAGGATATTCAGTGTCAACACGTGACTATTGACAATTGTCATGTTGAACACACTTATTCATTGAATGAATGTAAACCCGGTGCATGGTTAAGCAAATTCACCATTGACGTAAAGGAGACGTCTGAGTGACTGGTAAGAACCCGTCAGAAGGGAAGTATTCTCGTCAAGGGAGAGTACAGGTTACCAGACTGAGCATACAGTGTCGACACGTTGCCATATAAAGGGATAAGTGGTAACCATACAGTGATCGCACAGGTGACCATACAGTGACCATACAGATATAAAGTTTATCTATTACCATTATGTGGGAATACGGGGCGCCAGTTTTGGTCCTTCTGTTGACGTTTGTTAAAGGTAAGTTACTGGTAACGACAATATTTTAATTATATGAGAGAACTAGAATATTTGTAACCAAAGCAGAAACGGTGTTGGGGAATGGATAGTCCAATACAAATGGGTGACTGACAGCCTTTCTTTTATTATTTGGATGTTCGATACGGACATGGTAGACATCAACATATTAAAGGAGGACGTATTCCAGTCACATTATATTGGACTAGAGAATGGGGTGAGGGGGATGTTTGACAAGGACGTCCAAAAATAGACCCGAAACACATATATCTTTTATGAAGAAATGTTATTTGGTATAACGTTTATAAAATTGTCGTCAGCGGGATTCGAACCCACGACCCCGGCTCAACGCGTCGATGCGCTACCGACTCACTGAGCTATGACGGTTCATAGGTATTACACCCGTGGAGTGTCTCTGTGATGACCAACTTTCTCTATCATTTCATAAGTATCATTTCGAGAGTCATCCAACTGTTGTTGTTTAAATTTGTTTAAACTTGTCAACACAAAATACATTCAATTGCTTAATATTCAGGCTGAAATTGCACTTTTTTTTGTTTAAATTTTTTTGATTTGGTGGAATGTGTCCCAGCAGACAAAGCTCCAAATAATATAATATTCATATGTAAATATTACTATTACCAGGTGCTGGTTAAAGAATTGAGTGCAGACCTATCATCATCAAATACGTCTACTTACTCCCAAAATTCAATTACTCTGGAAGATTTATTTAGCAATCACAAATCGTTTCTCAGGGAAAGAGGTATTTGTCTTCCAACCAATCATAACGACATACCAAAAGTATACTGGACTCCCAAAATGCATAAATCACCATACAAAGCTAGATTTATAGCTGGTTCTAGAAGCTGCACCACCAAGCTTCTTTCAACTTTATTGACGAGGGCCGTTGAAAACTGTCGACCGCTTCTCTCCTGCAGGAAACAAGCCTATGCTTATGTATACTATGATTGTCTTTTTTGAATTTGGTGCTAATACTGTTATATGGAGGTGTGAGGAATGGAATTTGGCTTAATGTCACACTCAAGTTTGTTTCACTCATATGGTGACAGTCAGTTTGGTTGGTGGAGGAAGCCGGAGTACCCGGAGAGAACCACCGTCCTTCGGCCTGTTATATGGATATGGAATAGGTCTTTGGATTATGGACGCGGATATTCTTTAATGGACGACGGCTGAATTATGAATGACGGACTAGACGCTTGTATTCATAGTCTATTCGGACATGAATATATATAACATTGCCGCATCTAAACAAGGAAGAAGATGGGCATCATTATAGTTCATCGGGAACACATGAACGGCCCATAGACTGTAGTTACATGTTGGCTCAACCGTCCTTCACGGTCCTATCCCACTCAGACTGAACTACCCGAACAGATACCAACCGAAACCACCACAGTGACTGGCGATATCAACATCTATTTACATGTAAGGTTGTTTGATACTGATACTTCCTTGTTAGAGTTATTCAAAATCTAAACCTTAACCGGTTTTCTTTGCGGCTTTTGTGACGTCTAGCCAGGTATACAGAAGTTGATCTATTTATAGAAAATAGAATATCTATGGAGATGACTAAACTTCCAAAAGGTGAAAATATGGTTTGCTTAATGTAAATAACAAATCCCTCTCAGTGTTCATGTGATATCGTTCAGTGGTACGTTAGAATCTATGCTAAATGATCAATTCTTCACAATCATTCTTACATACGTGTACATGTATCCAGATGTGCAAAACTATAACACTGAGGGAGGATTAACCCACATATGTGACAATTCAAGGGCTCATCTTCGATACGGTCAAAGGAACCAGTCATTACATCATAGTTGTGTCCTATATACGACCATTGTAGCATACATTTGAACGCTAGCCAAATCATCTGAATCTCGTGGATACAACTGCTTTTCATTTCTAAATACATTGAACCTTGGGACAAAGAAAAATAAGAAAAAGAAATGGGATAGTGATTTTTTTCTATAGCTTTCAGATGTCGGGTAAATGGAATAAAGAACTAACTGAAACTGAACGGGTAGGGACATCTTCGTAGAGGGAAATCACGTGAATCATCTTCATTTTATCAAGCGAATTTCTAAGTTTCCACTTCGAACTTCCCTTGATATATCTGGCTCTCTTCAATGTTCAAAGAACTTATAAATAGACACGAGACGTCACTGACCTCGAAAACATTTGAATTTCGAAATGGGTCTTAGAAGAGCGTTATTGATTGACTGACCTATATAGTGGGCAAATACAAACACAATACCAGGCAGAATGACGCTGCTAATTGAGGATGATGTCACTCTACTCACAATCGACGTGTACATTCTGATTGGTTCGTCTCTCGTTCGTCGGTGAAAATTTACACCTCGAATTTTGAACACTGAAATGGATCAGATAAATCAAGGCAGGCTCGAAGTGGGACGTACAAATTGGCTGGATAAAATGAAGATTCGCGCGGATAGACTTCTTCTACAAATCGCAAATATATACCTTCCGATTCTGATAACGGGCCTACATTACTTCATAATTATGCCGAAATATGTCATTTTTCGTTAAATCTGGCCTGAATTCGGCCTGTCTTTTCAAGAATCAGCACATAATCACTTGCGTTTGTCATTCTGCGAATGAATTTTTCAATATATCACGTGAACGTGACCAAAATACGCTCGAGTGCTATTTTGATTTAGGTCAAAGAAACCATCATATTTCTCATATACGACCATATCAGCATAAATCTGAATTGCTAATTACCTATATCTCATAGACATAAACTGATATTCATTTCTAAATGCATTGAAGCCTTGGACACCGAAAAATATGAAACACAATTGTGATAGTGCGTGCCCATTTGTATTCTATATCTCTCAAAAGTCGGGTCCCCCCCCCAGAAAAAAAACCAATTGTGTGGAAAATCAATGAATTAGAGCTGATTAATTAAAGAAAGCATTTATAAATAGTGCAAGCACAGCTCTCGTGGTCTTCTACCTGTATTTAATCAGTTTACGTCAGTCAATAATAATTAATTAGGGGGTATATTTACATTTAGTACACATACATGAGCCATTGGCTGAAGAAACAGAGAAACAGACCTATTTACTTAGCATATTGTCTTAAGTCCGCCTGACGTTGGGCCAGTCACTGCGACATCCAGCAGCCGGCATGAGAGCGTCAATATTTTTGTTACTTGTTATATAATAGCACAAAAAAATCACCAACCAACTGGCGAGATGGAAGTCATTCCGTCCTATAAATAACGAGCCAATGAGAAAGCCCGTCTTAACTCGAAATGGCGAATTTAGAAGACCAATCGCTTAAGGGGAGACCGCTCACTGTCTGTCATTATCTAACTTAATTGACCGTCATACAGTCTACTCACTTTATCCGTCTCACTAAGTTTAGTTAAGAAATAATGTTTTCATAGGCGTTTTAACCCTATCTGGCCTGGGATTTTTGGGACGTATTCTGGCCGGGGGGGGGGGGGGGGCAAATGCTCCCTCCATCCGTAATTATTTTTCTTACTCCTTGACCCAGGGGGCTGAAACTTATCACACCATACACTTGGGTCAAGATCTACGAGAAAATGTAAAAAAAATCCAAGATGGCCGCTTCATTTTCAAAAACGACATTTTGTGGTCGATTTTTCGAATTTTTTATTTATGAGATTTCTCCGCAAAAACAGCATGATAAATTAGTAAATATTAATGTGATGTGAAATATAATAGTTTTTGTCCACTTTTCATCGCGGAAAAGCAAAATTTTTGAAGAAATATGGCGAAAAAACACCTTTCTGGTACCACACGTGGTCGCCATCTTGAATTTATCCATGATCCTCTGTTGGGTGGGTCATGCAAATAAGTTTAAAATGACCCCAATATGATAAACTATAAAGTCACGGAGTTTCAGCTCTCTATTTTTTTTGTCGTTCCGCAGATAGCGCAGAAATTTGGGGGGGGGGGGGGGGGGCATGTTGGCCACACCAGGTAGGGTTAAATGGTTATTTTACGCACGGTTAGTGTGGGAAAGTTTATATTTTGGGGCAAGGGCGAAACTCGCGCCCTAAAATTTATAAACTTTTCCACACTAACCGTACGTAAAATAGCCATTTATCAAGCCTATGAAAACATTATTTTTATTCTATTGCACTACTCATATTGATTGTCAACAAAGTTTACAATGAAAGGCTGAAAGCATATTCTTCGCTTTTTTTGAAAAACAAAACTCGTCCACTGATGTTGGGACGATGCTCCCGTCTCGGTTGGCATCGTGCCAATGTCAGTGGACGAGTTTATGTGGTCTCTCAAATGGGGAGTGATTTTGTCAGCTGTTGAGAAATAACCGTGGTAAGTCGTGTAATAATTGCACTGTTAGCTCGATGTTATTGCCACAAGTGTGAGACATGTTACCGTTGTTAATTGGTTAACTAGGTTGACTCGGGGATGAGGGGTATTCAAAGAATAAATGCTTATGTTCTTCATCCAGATTGCATATCCCCTTGTCTTTTCGATATATATATTAATCTAACAGACAAGCACACCTTGGGGATTGCTCTAACACAGTCCTGTTCACAGGACGTAGATCCTGAATGCAACCAAGAACCATTCTCACATAGTTTTCGTACAGAGACAACCATTTCCCGACGAATCAAAATGTCATTATGGCGTCAAGGCATATATATGTCAACATTCAGCTGAACAGTTCTAATAGCATTCAACCAAGGTAAAACTTTTACCTCCGTATTTGACTACAGTTCCGATTAAATACTATATGTTATTTTATATGTTCCATCAAACGAAAATGTTAATGAAGAGGTAGTAGGCAACTTTGACTATACGCATGTCCTCAAACCGACGAATAATGAAAAGGAACACTTTAGATACATTTGAAACTGTTCGAATAGTACATAACATATTTCATTGAACTTCTCTTTGTAGAAAGTAGCGCTGACCTATGTAGAAGCGGCTACAGCTACTATAGGTACTGTTCTAATGGGTGCTGCGGGTCATCCACATCAGAATATTGCTGCTCTGGCTATTATTACTACAGTTACTACAGTTACAGCTTATCGTGAGTATACACACCGTCCCTTCACTTAGCTACGCAGATCAAAACCGTGCTCTCAGTCTAATTGCCAGCTATGATATTCAAAGAATATGAATAAGAGAGATCAGATAATACCAATCAGGGCTCCACCATTCACCTCACTGGTTGCGAGGAAAGAAAGTTGACTTCCCGCGCATGTACGTACGCCTAACTTGCGACTTGACAGAGGACCAATTGGCAGATGGCGGTTCTGTACGAAGAAACTCGGACGAATGGTCCTTAGTCTGAGAGGGTCTTAATTTGACAGCTAAACTATTCTCACAACAAAATACCATACGTCGGTTACTTGTGTATCGCACTGTCTTATGTAAAAAGAAGGGCGAAGGTGTGTTCAATGTTTCTTCTTTCCTAATCGATGATAGAGCAGCTGCCACAAATACAAAGGGAACCTGTTCTATCTCATATTCGCCCAAGCATATACTCACTCGTAACTAACTCATTCACACATACCGTATTTAGTCACTCACTCACGCACTCACCTCTACCTCAAAACGTCCACTCAAGTGCTCTTTTTCTACTACTTCACGACTGCGCACGCGCAGATTGATGGCACTCCCACTCAAAACCGCGTCAGCCTGACTCTACCCTACGATCGCTTGAAGAGGATATCTCACACGGCCCATTTGGACAAGAGATGGTACACCTCTACCACAAAAACGTCCACCCAAACGCCCTTTTCTTTACTACTACGCGACTGCGCATGCGTCGTTTGACATCACTTCCACTGAAACCTAACCCAAGTTTATGAGTAGGTCAACTGACCGTGAGATGCGTGTTATCTACTACTCGACTGTAATATTCAGACGGCATGATTTCATTTGCGGTATTTCACGCGAAGGCTTATTGTGGTCGAATTTCCGAAATTCCTGTTATTATCTTTTCATATACCAAATAAAACTGAGACATGTTTACTACCTTAAAGAATTTATCTGTTAGAACCAAGGCTCATTTATTGGGTGTTCAACTTGTCTGCATAACTTTTCCTGGATGATTTAAGGCTTCATCAATAAATTCAAAATGTCGACCCATTTTCTACAAATAGACTGTCGTCTTGGGAGAAAGATCGCGCCTAATGTGATCAGCCATGCTGCGAAATGGTTGGATTTCGCCGTGAGTGAATGAAAAAGAAAATCATCATATGATGTGAAAACCAGGAATATGTCAGTTCCAGATAACACATCCACTATGTTCTATTTATCCATGATTCATTGCGCAACATCTAGGCGTAAAATAAGCCCAAAATAATATGCCAAGCTTTGTTGAAACTTACGGAGCCGTGGAGGGGACATAGTCAATATTTTTTTAATTTCCCCCGAGATAATATCCCCCGAGATAATAACTAGGGGAAAATTCGCCATTGGTCAAAATTATCTGGGGGGAAATTCGCGATTGGTCAATTATCTCGGGTGAAATTATCTCGGGGGAAATTAATTTTCCCCGAGATAATATCCCCGAGATAATTATCTAGGGGGAAATTCGCCATTGGTCAGTTATCTCGGGGAAAAATAATTTACCCCGAGATAATTTCACCCGAGATAACTGACCAATCGCGAATTTCCCCCTAGATAATTATCTCGGGGGATATTATCTCGGGAGGGGAAAATTAATTTTCCCCGAGATAATTTACCCCGAGATAATTGACCAATGGCGAATTTACCCCTAGATAATTATCTCGGGGCAAATTATTTTCCCCCGAGATAATTGACCAATGGTGAATTTTCCCCTAGTTATTATCTCGGGGGATATTATCTCGGGGGAAATTAAAAAAATATTAACTATGTCCCCTCCACGGCTCCGTAGAAACTTGATGTTGACAAATATGTACTGACGACTATCGGTTGTATTGAGTTAAACCACAGGCCCGCAAAACAAGCGTTTTGGGGGGTGTGGACGGTGGTATTACGGTGAAGTGTCGAAACGTGGGGTCTCTATATATAACCCCATGCGTTATGTAAATCCACATCAAGGCGAGAAACGGACTTTGGGTGAATCGAGAAATAAACGGTTTATCGCCAAACAAAATACATCAGCATATTCTACAAGTATCAATGTATATATTTCCGTCCTCAAATTAGTAAATTTGTGCAATTTTTTACCTTTGCCGGGCGATTCAAAATCCAACCAGACTGTCCGTCTATCTAGGAACAGTTAGATTATGGCGGGCTTCGTTCTCAATTCTGATTGGTCAGTCGCGACACGCCTCCAGCAAGAGAGGTCACGCACTGATCAGCTGTGGTGATTGACCAATCAGAATTGAGAACGAAGCCCGCCATAATCGGGCTGTTCCTAGATGGATGGACAGTCTGGTTGGATTTTAAATCGCCCGGCAAAGGTAAAAAATTACACAAATTTGCTAATTTGACGACGGAATTATATAAAGTGATACTTGTAGAATATGCTGATGTATTTTGTTTGGCGATAAACCGTTTATTTCTCGATTCACCCAAAGTCCGTTTCTCACCTTGATGTGGCTTTATATAAAGCATGGGGTTATATATAGAGACCCCATATTTCGACACTTCACCGTAATACCACCGTCCACACACCCCAAAACGCTTGTTTTGCGGGCCTGTGAGTTAAACAAAGGACAAGGTGAACTTCACCTGACCGCGCATGGCCGACATTTCAACTCTAACCACAATTCTCCGTGCTGCAGGATCAGTGAATACACTAAACTGGGCCTCAAGTGATGATCTAAGATGAGCTCGATGTTAACAAATACCCCTATTGAGTTACATGTAATATATATGAATTGAATAAGAAGCTGTTCGTACTCGCATTTGCTGGCGTAAACACATCGGACTACACAAAATAGGCTTACACATATACGAATTAGTTGGTGAACACGGGCACAATGTCCAGTAGGTTACAAAGTTTGATAATGGTATAATATGTCCAGTGTAAATGATTACATACAATGTAGAAGCGGGCTACTTCAATATCTAGACTTGTCGTTCTGTTAAAAGTTCACACCCTGAAACTCGCCATAAATTAGTACGATGATAGCGACGAAATCGAGGAAACGAGTCTTTATGTTTTAAATCTATATGTTTTATGATATAATTAAAAAATAACGTCATGAGCAAGTTCATTTAATCAGTCAATATAGTCGGACCTCTCGGGTTCACAGAAAATGAAAGTGGTCATTTTCGTCAGAATATCGTCAACACAGACCACTACATGCATGTCAATAAAATATAAGCCGCAAATGTCGAGGGGTCAAAGGTCAAAGTCACATGGCTTTCGGGTAACCGCTCAATTCAGTCGTGCGCACTTCTTCGACGTGCATTGTGTGATTCGGATACATGAAAAACGCGGATTTGGAAAACGAAAGTAATACGAGAAAATGAATTTTACACGAATCGATGCATTTCATTGTGGCGCAAGGTATATGCTGTGGGGATGCCATCGGTGGGGATTACGCTGTGGAGTACGACTGAAGAAGTATCACGGTCGTTGCTTGAGTTTATCCCGTAAAGTCATCGTGCGCATGAGCAATAGATAGGGAGTTGTTGCGGGAGATTTTTGGTATAGGTGACCATACGTGGTCCAGATGTGTCGTGTGTGGTGTCATATTGAAGTTCTCGATGGGTAGAGTCAGATTGGAATGACTAGGTTTATCTGTGGCGTTATGTGGTACAATGTACATAGTGTATGTTTGGAATGCTATCGATCGGCTTGAAGCTGTAGAGTACGACTGGAGGAGTCTCATGGTCTCATGATGTCATCATACGCATGCGCACTCTACAGGAAGGTATGGAGTGGGATAATGGTATAATGTGACCAGTGTAAATGATTTCATACAATATAGAAGCGGGTTACTTCGATATCTAAACGTGTCGTTATATTAAAAGTTCACACCCAGAAACTCACCATACGTTAGTACGGTGATAGCGACGAAATCGACGAAACGAGTATTCGCGTTTTAAATCTATATGTTTTATGATATAATTTTTAAAAAATTCATTAGCAAATGCATTTAATCAATCGCCAATATAGTCGGACGTCTTATATTTTCTTGAATACTGGGGTTTATAGATTAATAACCCACACAAAATGAAAAGTAGTCATATTCGTCCGAATATCGTCAAAACAGACCACTACATGTATGTCAGTAATATATAAACCGCAAACATCACATTGTCGGGCTGTCTGGTGGGGCGAGGGGTCAAAGGTCAAAGTCACATGGCATTCGGGTAACCGCTTAATTCAGTCGTGCGCACTTCTTGGATGTGCATTGTGTAATTCGGATACATGAAAAACGCGGATTTGGAAAATGAAAGAAAAACGGGAAAACGAATTTTACATGAATCGATGCATTTTATTGTGGCGCAAGGTACATGGTGTGGGGATGCCATCGTTGGGGATTACGCTGTGGAGTACGACTGAATAATTATCACGGTCCTTGCTTAAGTTTGTCCCGTAAAGTCATCGTGCGCATGCGCAATCGATAGGGAGTTGTTGCGGGAGATTTTTGGCTAAGGTGACAATACGTGGTCCAAATGTTTCGTGTGTGGTGTCATATTGAAGTTCTCGACGGGTAGAGTCAGATTGGAATGACCAGGTTGATCTGTGGCGCTATGTGGTACAATGTACACAGTGTACGTTTGGAATTACAAGCGTCTAGTCCGTCATTCATATTAGAGAATATCCGCGTCCATAATTCAAAGACCTATTCCATATTCCATATAACAGTATTAGCACCAAATTCAAAAAGACAATCATAGTATACATAAACATAGGCTTGTTTCATGCAAGAGAGAAGCGGTCAACAGTTTTCAATGATGCCGGCAAGACATCATGATGTTCCAAAAATATCAAATCCGTATCGCTGATCAGTATTCTTAATCCATAATATCCGTTGTAAAGTCGTCATCTAAAGAATGATGTATCTCAGTCACGCTTTGATTGTGACTGTTCGTATGAGTACCATGAGGATCTTGAAGTACATGGGTTCATACGGCCCCTAGCCCCGGGTTAAGCGGAATTAGACACAAGTTACGAAACGTAGCGCCATAGATCTTGCACGCTACGTTCGTATTTTGCTATCAGCATGCGATATGTATCGCCAAATTTGAGAACTTTGAGTGGAGGCGCTTGGTGGAATAGCCCTGTTTTATAAGTTTCTGCAACAATGTTTTGTGACGTTGATTAAAATCATCACATTTAACACAGGATCTAGCAAATGCTACTAAGCGAGATATGTATACGCCATATGCAGGTCCCACTGGAATATTACTGTCCAGAAAGGGATAGTTTACGATGTCGAAATTGTAATCATCTCTTTTGTCATAAAGTCGACGAGAGAGAATGCCCGCTTCATTTTTATAGAGATATAGATCTAAATATGATGTGCCTGTAGGGCTATCTGTAGTTTCCTTCAAATCCAGTGAAGGTGGATATATATCCTTCACTGCTATCGATCGGCTTGAAGCTGTATAGTACGACTGGAGGGGTCTCATGTTCTCATGACGTCATCGTACGCATTCACACTCTACAGGAAGGCATGGGGTGGGAGTTTTGATAATGGCGTAATGGGACCAGTGTAAATTATTTCATACAATATAGAAGCGGGCTACTTCGATATCTAAACTTGTCGTTATATTAAACGTTCACACCCTGAATCTCGCCTGAAACAATGAAACGATGATAGCGGCGAAATCGAGGAAACGAGTCTTTACGTTTTAAATCTATATTTTTTATGATATAATAAAAAAAAACGTCATTAGCAAGTGCATTTAATCTATCGCCAATATAGTCGAAGGTCTTTTATTTTCTTGAATCCTGGCTTTTATATATTAATAACTCACACAAAATGAAAAGTGATCATTTTCGTCAAAACAGACCACTACATGCATGTCAGTAAGATATAAACCGCAAATGTCACATTGTCAGACTGTTTGGTGGGGCTAGAGGTCAAAGGACTAAGTCACATGACATCCGGCTAACCGCTTATATCAGTCGTGCGCACTTCTTGCAGGTGCATTGTGGGACGCGGGTGCATGAAAAATGCGGATTTGGAAAATGAACGAAATACGGGAAGAGAGAATTTTACATGAATCAGTGCATTTTGGGGGGCACAAGGTATACACATGTAGTTTGGGATGCCATCGATGGGGATTACGCTGTGGAGTACGACTGAGGAAGTATCACGGCCGATGCTGGAGTTTGTCTTGTAAAGTCATCGTGCGCATGCGCACTCAGTAGGGAGATTTTGGGCATAGGTGACCATACCTGGAACAAATGTGTCGTGTGTAGTATCATATTGAAGTTCTCGTTGGGTAGAATCAAATTTGAAGGACCAGAAGTGGTACAATGTACATAGTGTATGGTTGGGATCGTACGCATGTGTGCTCTACAGGAAGGCGTTGCTGGGAGTTTTTGAGGTGTAGATGAGCCTTAGTTGGACCAAATTTGTCGCGCCTAGTATAATATTGAAGATCGCGTTGTGCATGGATAACATTAGGGTGCTGTTCACATTGACCGGTGAAATCACGGTGTACATGCGCACTCGAAGAATAGTAGCGAAATAGCCTTTTCTGGTGCGCATGGGCCTCGCGCTCGTAGAGAGAAATCCGACTAGGGTGGACACGTAAAATTTTCCACAGACGCACTCGGAAAGTAATAGAGAAAGGGCATTTGAGTTATGATTAGGTGTGGGCGTTGTATCACATGTGCATCGTGTTTGGTCTGATTGGTCTTATTTCACATGATATCACATGGAATTGACATTAATTCATCGAAACGTTGGGATTTCCGTCAACGCCCTTTGTTACGCCATAACGCTATTCTCACCGGCTTAACTCCGTATCTTAACGCCTCAACGTCCTATAACGCCATAAACGCATTGCTGGGTGTTCAATCGTACAAACCTGCTTCAAGAATTGGCCCTTGTCCCTTGGTGGAAGTGAAGACATTGTCGGAATTTGCGTTATCTCCGGAAGTGACGTATTCGGACGCAGGGTACTCACATGTTGGCCTCGTCGGTACCCCATACCTTGCAAGTGAACTCGTCACCAAAAGTAACTGCCGGTGACTATGTCATCGCCGGAAGCGACGTCATCGCCGCATATGTCCTCGCCGAATGATGCCGCCAGTACCATGGTGCAAACTTCAGCTTACAAGCTATAGCGTTTAGCGGCACCACTAGACGAGAGCATATGGCTGCTATGAAATCACTTTCGGCAAAGAAGAACCAACCACAAGAATATACATCGGTAAGGAGAAACCGAGGGGCGAAAAGACGATGCTGATACTGAGAGCCCACCCACTGACATTCAAGCTGAAAGCTCGTTCACTGATAATCAGGCTACATCTCAGGGAAACCTGGGTAATGAAGAAAGGGACCCACCTTTCGGGAAAGTATTGTGAAAGCAGCTATTACATACGAAGGCATTTGAAGACCCTGGGCAGGAATATTACTGTCCAGAAAGGGATAGTTTACGATGTCGAAATTGTAATCATCTTTTTTGTCATCAAGTCGACGAGAGAGAATGCCCGCTTCATTTTTATAGAGATAGAGATCTAAATATGATGTGCCTGTAGGGCTATCTGTAGTTTCCTTCAAATCCAGTGAAGGTGGATATATATCCTTCACTGCTATCGATCGGCTTGAAGCTGTAGAGTACGACTGGAGGGGTCTCATGTTCTCATGACGTCATCGTACGCATGCACACTCTACAGGAAGGCATGGGGTGGGAGTTTTGATAATGGCGTAATGGGACCAGTGTAACGTATTTCATACAATATAGAAGCGGGCTACTTCGATATCTAAACTTGTCGTTATATTAAACGTTCACACTCTGAAACTCGCCTGAAACCCTGAAACGATGATAGTGGCGAAATCGAGGAAACGAGTGTTTACGTTTTAAATCTATATGTTTTATGATATAATTAAAAAAAACGTCATTAGCAAGTGCATTTAATCTATCGCCAATATAGTCGGACGTCTTATATTTTTTTGAATCCTGGGTTTTATATATTAATAACTCACACAAAATGAAAAGTGATCATTTTCGACAAAACAGACCACTACATGCATGTCAGTAAGATATAAACCGCAAATGCCACATTGTCGGGCTGTTGGGTGGGGCTAGTGGTCAAAGGACTAAGTCACATGACATCCGCCTAACCGCTTATATCAGTCGTGCGCACTTCTTGCTGGTGCATTGTGGGACGCGGGTGCATGAAAAATGCGGATTTGGAAAATGAACGAAATACGGGAAGAAAGAATTTTACATAAATCAGTGCATTTTTGGGGGCGCAAGGTATACACATGTAGTGTGGGGATGCCATCGGTGGGGATTACGCTGTGGAGTACGACTGAGGAAGTATCACGGCCGATGCTGGAGTTTGTCTTGTAAAGTCATCGTGCGCATGCGCACTCAGTAGGGAGATTTTGGGCATAGGTGACCATACCTGGAACAAATGTGTCGTGTGTAGTATCATATTGAAGTTCTCGTTGGGTAGAATCAAATTTGAAGGACCAGAAGTGGTACAATGTACATAGTGTATGGTTGGGATCGTACGCATGTGTGCTCTACAGGAAGGCGTTGCTGGGAGTTTTTGAGGTGTAGATGAGCCTTAGTTGGACCAAATTTGTCGCGCCTAGTATAATATTGAAGATCGCGTTGTGCATGGATAACATTAGGGTGCTGTTCACATTGACCGGTGAAATCACGGTGTACATGCGCACTCGAAGAATAGTAGCGAAATAGCCTTTTCTGGTGCGCATGGGCCTCGCGCTCGTAGAGAGAAATCCGACTAGGGTGGACACGTAAAATTTTCCACAGACGCACTCGGGAAGTAATAGAGAAAGGGCATTTGAGTTATGATTAGGTGTGGGCGTTGTATCACATGTGCATCGTGTTTGGTCTGATTGGTCTTATTTCACATGATATCACATGGAATTGACACTAATTCATCGAAACGTCGGGATTGCCGTCAACGCCCTTTGTTACGCCATAACGCTATTCTCACCGGCATAACTCCTTATCTTAACGCCTCAACGTCCTATAACGCCATAAACGCATTGCTGGGTGTTCAATCGTACAAACCTGCTTCAAGAATTGGCCCTTGTCCCTTGGTGGAAGTGAAGACATTGTCGGAATATGCGTTATCTCCGGAAGTGACGTGTTCGGACGCAGGGTACTCACGTGTTGGCCTCGTCCGTACCGCATATCTTGCAAGTGAACTCGTCACCAAAAGTAACTGCCGGTGACTATGTCATCGCCGGAAGCGACGTCATCGCCGCATATGCCCTCGCCGAATGATGCCGCCGGTACCATGGCGCAACCTTCAGCCTACAAGCTATAGCGTTTAAGCGGCACCACTGGACGAGAGCATATGCCGGCTATGAAATCACTTTCGACAAAGAAGAACCAACCACAAGAATATACATCGGTACGGAGAAACCGAGGGGCGAAAAGACGATGCTGATACTGAGAGCCCACCCACTGACATTCAAGCTGAAAGCTCGCTCACTGATAATCAGGCTACATCTCAGGGAAACCTGGGTAATGAAGAAAGTATTGCGAAAGCGGCTATTTCATGCGAAGGCGTTTTAAGACCCTGGACAGGATAACGCGTACCTCCACATGCGCCCTCGTATCAGAAAAAACAGTCACGGCAATCTATAAACAGGACACGGGGTTACCACCCACAGGGATGGAAACACAGCTGCTCCATGATATAATGCCGTTGCAGTATCCTGGACTGTTCAAAGACGCTTAGGATCCAAGCAATGAAAGATTGACATATCGCAAATAGGGACTTCTAATTGGACAGGAGCAGCCAACAATGCATCTGATACACGGGTGAATTGAAAACACACCCGACGTGCAATCTTAATAAATTAATATCCTATCAGTGCTCCCCAATCGTATATGTTGCTATGTAGGATATCTTACTGATTTTATTGAATTTGGTGTTCAGAGCGCCCAGGTCATGAATATTTAATAGTCTGATGACATCACGACCGCATTTTAACTTCTTTACTTGCAGTCGGGGAGGGGAGATAGGCTCATGGCTTTAACACAAGGTTTATGTCAAGGCCCAGTCCATAATTCTACCCCGCATTATGGTGCCAACCTGGCGGGAGCGTGGCAACAGAAGGAGATACTCCGACAACGTGGCGCCTGTTTCGGCTGAGTCAACCACAATAACCCTATTATTATGTTCTCTTCAAAGCACTAAGAAAAGTTCTCGAGATTGGTTGACGCCCGTATTACTGCGAGCCGTTTAGATCCTTTAAGCGACATATCCAAATAGGGGAGTAGATAGGATTTAATTTCAATTAGATTATGCCGACGCGGCTCCCCCAGCTTGGGTATGATGCGATGGATGGGATAATAAAATGTGTAACACACAAACCTCGTTGTTGTTTGTCCTTTTCTCTCTCATCGGATTGTGTCATGGCATTAAGACGTAGCGGGCTAGGTACATCTGTAAATGTGTGGGTGGTGTTACACCACAGCGTTAGGGCGTCACCGCTTTCAGACGGACGTTGAGCAGAGCCATCTCCACCACAACCTTTACCACCGCCACCGCTACAACCACTATCACCGCTGCCACCATCACAAACCTCCAAATCCGAGTGAATCTGTGGTTCATATACAACGGATGACCGCACTTCCAGTACATGGAGTGCATAGTACTGGTCAACCAAATTTATACAAGTGAGGTCACTCGTATCGTGAGGTAACACAATTCTCGCACCGAATCATACCTAAAATACACCTTCTTTGGTACTCCAGGAATGCGATGAATTACGTCAGTGATCCACGAGTCCACCCTAATCTGATTTAACCCAACACGCATCTCAGAAGTTCGCGCGAAGGCCACGGATGTTGTACGGCGAACCGAGAGTGCTTGGTGATTCAGAAATCATGTGACCTTGATCTTTGACCTCTAACTCGAACAAATAGCTCCACATCGCAATATAATTTGCTGTTTTGTCCCACTTAAGTCAGAAAGCACAGTATTTAGATTGGTCTCCACCCCTATGTTGCAGAATCTGATATTTTGCAGACATCTATGTTATATATCTTCGTCTAAGCAAAAATACCATGTTACGTATTTTTGCCCATGTGACCGGCGGACGAAAATGGGTATAAATACTAAACACGAAACAATTATAAGTTGGAGTTACAAACGCATAGCTCGCCAGTGTAAAAAAAAGAGCCAATGGTAATTTCAAACAAAATCAGTCGTTCTGTTCTGTTTATTCCAGAGGCGGATCAATTGCTGGTGCTGTGATTGGTTCAATCATATTCATCGGAGTTATCATCGCTATCATCGTATGTGTCTGTATGCGCAGGGCTGGTCAACAAGGACAGGTGGTTAGGTCACCAGGCACCCAGGCCACTGTCATCACGACTGGTAAGTGCATAATAATCTATCATCGCTATAATCGTTTGTGTCTGTATGAGCTGGGCTGGTCGCCAGGTTATTGGGTCAACGGGCACCCATGCCACTGTCACCACGGCTGTTGAGTCCATAAAAAGTGTTGTAGCAACATCATTACTCTCCATGTTGAAAGCGACGTTAAACCCTATTCACTCACTCACTCACTCATTACTCTCCATGTTATTATCGTCTAAATTGAGAGCGCAATCCTCCTTAACTCGTTAAAATTCATTGAGATTGAACCTACAATCACAAAAAGTTTCTCAAGGAAAGAGGTATTTGTCTTCCAACCAATCATAGCGACATACCAAAAATATACTGGACTCCCAAAATGCATAAATCACCATACAAAGCTAGATTCATAGCTGGTTCTAGAAGCTGCACCACCAAGCTTCTTTCAACCCTATTGACGAGGGCCCTTCAGGAGGTAAAAGCATTTTGGGAAAGGTATTGCGCCACTATTTCTAAGAACTCTGGCGTTGAATGTATGTGGATATTGAAAAACTCAAAATGTCTTACGGAAGAACTTGATGCTAAAGGTCACATACCGTACAGACATGTATCCACATGGATTTCTCGACTCTATACTACAATCCCTCATCAGGACCTTATTGACCGTCTAAGTTCATTAATAGTATCTGTGTTCAGAAAACTGATCGTAGATATATTAATGTCGGAAGCCATAAAGCATTCTTTAGCTCGACTACATACAAGAGATATCATTCATGGGATGTTTCTTTGTTTATAGAGTTGCTTGAATTTCTCATTAAAAATATATATGTGAAATTTGGCAGCACAATATATCAGCAGCATATAGGTATTCCAATGGGTACTAATTGTGCACCCCTGTTGGCTGACCTGTATCTGTTCTCTTATGAATATGACTATATGCAGGCGCTTTCAAAAACCGATCCATTCAAAGCCCGTTCCTTCTCATTCACCAAACGCTATATAGACGATCTTCTCGCTGTGGATAATCGCTATATAAATGACGCAGTGAAGGATATATATCCACCTTCACTGGATTTGAAGGAAACTACAGATAGCCCTACAGGCACATCATATTTAGATCTATATCTCTATAAAAATGAAGCGGGCATTCTCTCTCGTCGACTTTATGACAAAGAGATGATTACAATTTCGACATCGTAAACTATCCCTTTCTGGACAGTAATATTCCAGTGGGACCTGCATATGGCGTATACATATCTCGCTTAGTAGCATTTGCTAGATCCTGTGTTAAATGTGATGATTTTAATCAACGTCACAAAACATTGTTGCAGAAACTTATAAAACAGGGCTATTCCACCAAGCGCCTCCACTCAAAGTTTCTCAAATTTGGCGATACATATCGCATGCTGATAAAAATACGAACGTAGCGTGCAAGATCTATGGCGCTACGTTTCGTAACTGTGTCTAATTCCGCTTAACCCGGGGCTAGGGGCCGTATGAGCCCATGTACTTCAAGATCCTCATGGTACTCATATGAACAGTCACAATCAAAGCGTGACTGAGGTACATCATTTTAGATGACGACTCTATAACGAATATTATGGATTAAGAATACTGATCAGCGATACGGATTTGATATTTTGGAACATCATGATGTCTTGCCGGCATCATTGAAAACTGTTGACCGCTTCTCTCTTGCAGGAAACAAGCCTATGTTTATGTATACTTTTGTCTTTTTGAATTTGGTGCTAATACTGTTATATGGAAATGGAATAGGTCTTTGGATTATGGACGCGGATATTCTCTAATGGACGACGGCTGAATTATGAATGACGGACTAGACGCTTGTAATCTATCAGATTTTCGAAAGTGTCAGTCTTGTTTTGTTCAAGAAGGTTGTTAGTCGGTTGTCATCCCTTCCTCTCTCAGAGCATGTCTTCTCTCAGTAACCGACTCCTTGCAAATGCAAAAGTGTATGAGTGCAAATGTTGCCCTGGCTGGTCAGTCTTATGTCTGAAAGACGGAGAATGAGACAGAATTTAGTTCACCTGTTTATTTCCCGGGCAATTCCAGATCAGAACAATAACACCTAAACGGTCAAATCCATAATACAACATAATTATGAAACAAGATAACCTGTTGGCTCCATGGAGCTTATGCGCAACGGTTTTCAGAAATATGGTCATTTACTTAATCCGACCAATGTTATTATTCGCTCGACCAGACTATCTGACTAAGTCTGCGTTAACAAACCAACCATATATAGGTCATAGCCTATCTCTCTAATATAAGTAGAGTGTATCTCATTACCTCTAGTATAATTGTTAAATCTCACAATTATATCTTTACTACAGTACTTGTACCAGCATAATAATCCTGTCGTGATTACACTGATTCCATGTATCCTCATTCAATTTGTGATATGAATATGATTTAATAAAGTCCATATGATTTAATAAATAATATAAAGGAACAATCTGTTGTTTGTTGTTATTTGTCTCAATCAGAGTTAATAATGCAATGAGTGCATTTAACTGTCTCTACAGTAATTGGAGAAACCAGATACGTCAGTCAAAATACAGAACCAAGGATAGATTATGTTAATATGGATCATTCGGCTTAGATTCCATGTTAGGGTTTCATTAAATGTAATCTCAGATATTATGAAAGCAGATCTGACTCAACACCAATATTAACAATTATCTCTGATTAAATCTATTTTCTGTTAACTGTTTAAAATATATAATATACTTTGTGCTGTTCTGAATATACATTTCATGACAATCATCAATGAAATAGGATAAAATTGATGTATTACAGTGAAATACAATTCCTATAAACCAAGAGGGAGAAAATCTGTTCATTATGACAGTAAGAGTTTTGCCCCCTAGTTGCAGCAAAACTTGACATGCTCCAGTTACTTCCCCTGAATCTGATTTTCAAGGATGACCTACTTCTATTTCCGCGATCAACAGATTCTGATTAAATAAAACCGTTCCCATATTTAGTAATCAAATATAGAAATTATTCACATATGTTCCGATTGTTAATTCTGCCGTTACAATCGTTATTGTGCTGTCAACACTAGTGTAACTCCAAAACTATCCCGCCTATGGAATAGGCCAGGCTAAACGCTAACACGTGTTCACCCCAGTATACTCGCAAGTGACATTACACGAAAACCATACCGAGTAAAGTTATGTTACATACATCAAACTGTGCAGACTTGGCTTATGTACGCCATTAAACTAATATCTGCAGCTGACGCTTGGTCAATGCTTACCTGAAAGACGGAGAATGAGACAGAATTTAGTTCACCTGTTTATTTCCCAGGCAATTCCAGATCAGAACAATGACACCTAATTGCTCCTCCAGTCCTAGAGAGCTACCCTGTTTTGCCAACTAGAGTGATTCCCCCTTTGACCGTGGCTGCATTGCTTCTGACCAGACTTGCCCAGAATCGAAACAAGCACACACTCAACTTCATCCTCTCACACTCTTCCCTCCTAAACAAATGTCGTCTCGACATTTAATGTTCCTAGAACTACATCAATCTAATGGTCACTGTAATGTCCTTTCCTAGCTTAGAACACCTCATGTGATCACAACCACTTAAATTAGAGTTCAAGTCCACTGGGCGGCCAGTCCAATAGAAAATGTCCTCTGCATGAAAAGTTCATGTCCGAGCAGTGTTGCTCCTGCATATAGCAGGTCAATAGGGAAGTCATTATTACTATGAAGATCACTCTTGTCAGGGAGGTACCCATCCCTGAACCAACTGGTATTGCACCCACAATGTCACCATCGTCTCTGGTCAATACACTATTACTCTTCACTGAATCCTTTTGGAGCTGTAGTCCTAGGAAACTCTGTACCCATGCGAATAGCACAACATAAGTTCACTTCACTATTTTGAACAATTCATACGACATTTATAAAAAAACAGTCCATACTCTAATCACAGAGTCTATACACAGTTGACAATTGAAGACGTGGACATCCTCAACCAGAGTGCTAACCGCTGGATTGGTCAGCTATCACTAACACCTGCAGATTGGTCCCACTGCATTCCACATGAATGGGGGTGGACCAAACACGAAATGTGGTTGATGTTGCCACGGGTAGAATGCGGGTGCCGGTCCTGTCCATACTGCTTGGCTATTGTTAACCACAGGGACATGTCCAGTCTCAATCACATTCCCTACGGTATCATAAGTCAGTCGTAATGGTGGGCGCCTCACCCGCTGAGGTCTACGATCAGCATAGCCATAGTCTTGCATCTGCTGCGGAGGTTCAGGACCAACATCCACATCAGGTAAGTCCGGTTGTTCGATATCTGCGTTGAACGTTGTTGCCTGTGGGTTGAGTTCACTGCATGGTTCAGCTTGTGGCTCTGCAAACCACTCATGCCATTCAAAGTCAGAATCAGACTCCGAGTCTGACTGAGGGTGAAAATCTTCTGTTGACTGTACTGGCCTACGTTGATTCACCCGCTCTGTTTTCACTTGGCGTTTCTGACCATGCAGTGCTGACTTGTCAACAGATTCAAGAGGTAGATTGTCACAGGGGAGCAGCAGATTCCGATGCAATACGCGTATCCGCCCAGCGCCGTTCTCTGCCTGAACATGGTACACCGGACTGTCATCGGCATTACGTTTAATGACAACATGAATCTTGTCTTCCCACCAAGACCTCAGCTTTCCTGGGCCACCTCGCTCGGTCAAATTTCGAACCAAGACCCTGTCACCAGGAGGAAGAACAGTGCTGCGCATCCGTCTGTCATAACACTTCTTCCCTGTTGTTGCAGATTTCCCTGCCGTCTCTGATGTCAGTTTGTATGCTTGTTGCATACATTGCAGCCAATTCTGCACATACTGCTCTCTGGGTTGGACATTTGACTCATCATGGAGGTTGAACATAAGGTCGATGGGAAGGCGAGGTGATCGTCCAAACAGTAAATAGAAGGGAGAGTACCCAGTTGCATCATTTTGGGTGCAGTTGTATGCATGGACGAGTTTGTTTACATGGTCTTTCCAGTTCGTCTTGTACTCATGTGGCAGAGTTCGCATCATTCCCAGGATGGTTCGGTTGAACCTTTCGGCCTTACCGTTACATTGTGGGTGATATGGTGTGGTTCTGGAGCGGGCCACACCACTCAATTTCTCAAGGTGATGAAACAGGTTGTTGTCGAATTCTTTCCCTTGATCGTGCAGGATCCTACCAGGAAAACCAAACTGTGGGAAAAATCGTTAACAATTCGTTCTGCTGCTGTTCTTCCAGCCTTGTGTTTGGTGGGATACGCTTGCGCAAAGCGTGTGAAATGGTCGACCACTATTAACAAGTACTCGAAACCACCCTTAGACTGCTCGAGATGGAGGAAATCAATAGAAATCAGTTCAAATGGCGAGGATGTTACAATCGGCTTGAGAGGCGCCAAGACAGGTTTTCTATCCTTCAGACAGCTACACTTCTTGTTTACATGACATTCAATGTCTCTTGCCATCCGAGGCCAGTAGAATCAGTCCCTAGCTAATGCTACCACTATCTCAGCTCCTAGATGGCCCATATCCTC
>JAVTVY010004379.1:0-42374 GCA_036873755.1 Hanleya hanleyi
GATAAATCAATTCATCTTTTCTGACAGCGTAACTGCGTAACTCCAGATATAGATCTCTTTTATGACAGCGTAACTGCGTAACCTCATAGAAGGACCATTTCCTTTTTGCTCAGCGTAACTGCGTAACTTTGTCAGACCCTTTCTCTTTTGCTCGGCGTAAATGCGTAACTTGGTTCTAGACCTCTCCTTGACTCGAGAGCGTAACTGCGTAATTTTAGGTATACCATAGACATCTTTTTCTGACAGCGTAACTCCGTAAGTTCAGCTGTGAACGTCTTTGCATGCGGACAGCGTAACTGCGTAACTCCATTCATGGACCATTTATTTTTGCTCTGCGTAACTTTATTAGACCCTTTCTGTTTTGCTCCTCACAAATAGCATTAACTTGATTAGAGGTTTTCCCTTTTTGTCAGCGTAAGTGCGCAAGTCCAGGGATACATGTAAATCAATTCCTCTTTTCTGAAAGCGTAACTGCGTAAATCCAGATATAGATCTCTGTTTATGACAGCGTAACTGCGTAACCTCGTCGAAGGACCATTTCCTTTTTGCTCAGCGTAACTGCGTAACTTTGTCAGACCCTTTCTGTTTTGCTCAGCGTAACTGCGTAATTTCGGATGTAGACCTCTCTTTTCCTGAGAGCGTAACTGCGTGACTTTAGGTGCACCGTAGACATCTGTTTCTGACAGCGTAACTGTGTAAATTCGGCGATGAATTATTTATTTCCTCAACGTAGCTGCGTAACTTCGTCAAACCCTTTCTCTTTTTCTCAGCGTGAAGTTCTGCGTATCTCCAGTGATGGACCAATTCATTTTACTCACAGCGTAACTGCATAACTTCGTCAGACCCTTTCTCTTTTGCTCGGCATAAATGCGTAACTTGGCTCTAGACCTCTCTTTTACTGAGAGCGTAACGGCGTAATTTTAGGTGTACATGTACCATAGACATCTTTTTCTGACAGCGTAACTGCGTAAGTTCAGCTGTGAACCTCTTTGCATGCGGACAGCGTAACTGCGTAACTCCATCCATGGACCATTTATTCTTGCTCTGCGTAACTTTATTAGACCATTTCTGTTTTGCTCATCATAAATAGCATAATTTGATTAGAGGCTTTCCCTTTTTGTCAGCGTATGTGTGTTAGTCCAGGGATAAATCAATTCCTCTTTTCTGACAGCGTAACTGCGTAACTTCGTCAGACCCTTTCTCTTTTGCGCGGCGTAAAAGCGTAACTTGGCTGTAGACCTCTCTTTGATCCGAGAGCGTAACTGCGTAATTTTAGGTGTATCATAGACATCTTTTTCTGACAGCGTAACTGCGTAAGTTCAGCTGTGAACGTCTTTGTATGCGGACAGCGTAACTCCATCCATGGACCATTTATTCTTGCTCTGCGTAACTTTATTAGACCCTTTCTGTTTTGCTCCTCACAAATAGCATATGATTAGAGGTTTTCCCTTTTTGGCAGCGTAAGTGCGTAAGTCCAGGGATAAATCAATTCCTCTTTTCTGATAGCGTAACTGCGTAACTCCAGATATAGATCTCTCTTTATGACAGCGTAACTGCGTAACCTCGTCGAAGGACCATTTCCTTTTTGCTCAGCATAACTGCGTAACTTTGTCAGACCCTTTCTGTTTTGCTCAGCGTAACTGCGTAATTTTGGATCTAGACCTCTCTTTTCCTGAGAGCGTAACTGCGTAACTTTAGGTGCACTGTACACATCTGTTTCTGACAGCGTAACTGTGTAAATTCGGCGATGGATTATTTATTTCCTCAACGTGGCTGCGTAACTTCGTCAAACCCTTTCTCTTTTTCTCAGCGTAAAGTTCTACGTATCTCCAGTGATGGACCAATTCATTTTACTCACAGCGTAACTGTGTAACTTCATCAGACCCTTTCTCTTTTGCTCGGTGTAAATGCGTAACTTGGCTCTAGACCTCTCTTTTACTGAGAGCGTAACGGCGTAATTTTAGGTGTACATGTACCATAGACATCTTTTTCTGACAGCATAACTGCGTAAGTTCAGCTGTGAAGCAGTCTTTACATGCTGACAGCGTAACTGCGTAACTCCATCCATCGACCATTTATTCTTGCTCTGCGTAACTTGATTAGACCATTTCTGTTTTGCTCATCATAAATAGCATAATTTGATTAGAGGCTTTCCCTTTTTGTCAGCGTATGTGTGTTAGTCCAGGGATAAATCAATTCCTCTTTTCTGACAGCGTAACTGCGTAACTTCGTCAGACCCTTTCTCTTTTGCTCGGCGTAACTGCGTAACTTGGCTCTAGACCGCTCTTTTACTGTGAGCGTAACTGCGTAATTTTAGGTGTACCGTAGACATCTTTTTCTGACAGCGTAACTGCATAAGTTCAGCTGTGAACCTCTTTGCATGCGGACAGCGTAACTTCATCCATGGACCATTGAATTTTGCTCTGCGTAACTTTATTAGACCCTTTCCGTTTTGCTCATCATAGTTCTGCCATTTCTCCAGATAATTATATTTCAAATTAGGTCAATCCAATATGGCTGCCGAAGCTTTTGACTAATCACCATCTTGTCACTGTACTGCATATGTATGCAACATATGATGTAAGAGCATTTGGAGTTATCAGCACAGACGGTAAAGGGCTTAAATATACACGTGTGCATCATTTTTCAGCCTACATGTATATATGAGTCAGTGTAACCCATCAAAACATTGTATTAACTAGAATTTGACCTACCTTGATGAAATAGTACGTTTTGATGAAGTTGAATAGGTTTCAATAAAGTACTGTAGTGTACATTTGAACAGCCAAGCCATATCCCTGCAGAAACTGCAACAACTAGAATTTGACCTTGATAAAATAGGCCAAGGTCAATGATATGGTTATCCAGCTGATGGCCGATAGGAGCAATTATTGTCTGGATCCGATTGGGTGAAAACTATGGTGGCCATCTTTAATTTATACGAAACCATTAATCTTGTGTATCTAAGATACCATTTCGCTGTTCAGTGTGAAACGTGGCATAGATCATCGATACATCAAGAAACTTTCAAGGACTCCATTTCCAGGTAACAGGCTGCATCTTCAGTCTGTCCCCGAACTCACGACCTTCGTGACAATAGCGAACCACTCTATCCATTCAACCACGGAATCACTCTACAAGAGACTGTCTTTAAAGTCTATTTATACTTCGCACATGCGCTTGTTTTACCTAGAAAAACTATGTCATCATCTGGTTTGTCTCTGGTAATTCCTGCTCTCCTCCCCTGCACACCGCTCTTCAGTGCCGGAGGGAGACTTGAGTATGCAGTAAACCCACCAAGAGAAATATCAACCAGTTTAATATTGAATAAGCTGAAAGTTTCTTAGCATAGATTATTACCTCATTTCGGTATACCTGCCAGGTATGAAAGCATACCGAAATGAGGTAAGAATCTATGCTAAGAAACTTTTAGGTTTTCAGTATTAAAGAGGTTGATATTTCGCTTGCTGGGTTCACCGCATTCTCAAGTCTCCCTCCGGCACTGAAGAGCGATGTGCAGGGGAGAAGAGTAAGAACTATCAAACACAAACCAGATGACATCATAGTTCTTCTAGGTACAACAAGCGCATGTGCGAAGTATAATACACTTTAAAGACAGTCTCTTGTAGAGTGATTCCGCGTGATGTTAAACCCCTAACTCACGCATTCAGAGATGTACATCATTAAAGATTTTGCATGAATTAAAGATGGCCGCCAAGCTTTCATACCTGGAGAGGAAACCTTGGTCGCCATCTTTAATTTATGAAAAATCTTTGATGATGACGTGTATCGCTGAGTGAGTGAGTTAGGGGTTTAACATAGCGTTCAACACCTTGGAGGCCATCTTTAATTTATGCAAAATCTTTAATGATATATCTCTGACTGAGTTAGGGGTTTAACGTCGCGTTCAACACCATTTGGGTCATATAGCAATGATATACTATCTGCGATATGGTTAGCTGGACATGTGTGACTATCCATGTACAGCCATCATGTAGAGGAAATTAAACTTCCCCTTGTGGCAACAGACATGGTACAAAACTCGTGCCTCACCCTATTGGGGGCCATTTAAGTGTTCTATATGAAAGTTGAATAACCAAATCAGGTCCTCTGAGTGGCAGGAAAGATGGGCAGCCATGTTTAAGTTATGCAAAATCATTTATGATCTCTATCTCTGATACTGTTGAAGAAGAATTATGATGTCATCTGGTTTGTGAATTAATAGTTCCTGCTCTTCTCTCCTGCATACTGCTCTTCAGTGCCGGAGAGAGAGTTGAGTATGCAACCCGGCCAGCGAGCCAAATATCAACCGCTTTACTAAAAGTTTCTTAGTGTAGTCTTTTACCTTATTTCGGTACCTTGGCGGCCATCTTTAATTTATGCAAAAACTTTAATGATGTATTTCTCTGGTACCATTTAAGTGTTCTATACGGAACTTGGTATACAGCATCGATGTATCAAGAGACTTGTAATGAATAAATTACATGAGTTCCCTGAGTGGTGGGAAGGGTGAGTGAGTGAGTGAGTGAGTAGGATTTAACGGTGGGAAGGTGGTGGGAAGGATGGACAGCGATCTTGAACTTATGCAAAAGGCGTATTCCACGTAAAACTATACCACTTTCCGTCAAATTGTCTGTCTCACCGGAAAATGACGTTTGTAACATTAAAAATGTTAAAAAACTGACTCCTGTGTCTTGTACTGTGTTTGCTAAACACACAAATGTTCATCATCCGAACGCATATGGCACGATCATACGTAGAAACTTCTGCTCGTAGCCATGCGGTAACGGGTGCTATCTGAGTGTAATAGGGCGTTTCCCAAATGGTCACATCCGACTGGCCCCGTTACATCCGACATCGGTGCAATCACATTCATACAACGAAGACACACCTCCAGAAAGCGATTGATTGAAATGATCCCATGGTGGGCCTCGAAGTGCCCCCATCACAAAATAAAAAGCATATCATTTTCCTGTGGTCTGCCGCCAATTTTATTTTGTTTTCAAATATGTTAGGCCGTTTGTTTCTTAAGATAAACAAAGAAGCATGCTCCACTAGAGTGAGAAATAAAATAGCTAATTTGCACAACTTCGTTTTGGTCTCGCGTAGACTCCCCCAGTCTTGCGCCTCGTGAAACTGACATGTTTGCATGTGTGAGAAATATTTGAATACAGACAATTTCATTGGCTCGTTTAAATGGGGCCGACATTTGACCTCATGCTTTGGGAACAACTTTCGAACTGGATTATCTCCCTCTAGATAGATGGCGCCGTGTGAAATACATGCCGAATCACAGCGAAAATCTAAGGGTAGTGTTAAGTGAAACGTGAAATGCCCTTAGAAAGCTAAGATGACAAATGTTGTGTAATGTATGCATATCTGAATATAAACAGTTTTACACTGCACATTTCTTATCTGCAGTATAATAGAGAGACAGAAATGTAAATGTTACTAATGTCATTTGTTCTGTCATATGTCCATCCAACTTTATTTATAATATTCACCACAAAACAAATGTCAATTAAATTATTCAATTAAAGATTTAGTGGTACTAGCTTGACCTTAGTGAGATATATGTACCATTGCCAGTGTATTAAATACCAATACATCAATACTATGAGCATTTAAAAAACGTTTCTAATGTAATTTCCGTCCAACTCCCTTGATGGAAAGGACATTAGAACTTTTTTGAAAAGGCTCAATATTACAGCATGGGTGACGACATACACTGACAATGGTACAGATATATCAATACGCTTGGCCTAATTCCACTGAGCATATGCAAGTGCTTCTGTTATAAGAAATTTCTTGTACATTTCTTCAAATAGATTTTGACGGACAACTGACATTAGTAACACAAGTGTTACTAATGTCATTTGTGTTTTGTTCCGCTAAACTAAAAACTGTACAAATAATTCATAGGGGCACTTGTTTATTTTCATCTTATGCAATTCATTGACACATTTTAGATAATAAGGTACAGGGAACTTTGTTTGTTTATGATGTCTTCCAAGTTATTGGTGTTACTAATGTCCTATTCCGTCAAGGACGGACAGAAATGGGAGTTAGTGCTACAGTTTTGCGTGGAATCCGCCAAAATCATTTATGATCTCTATCGCTGATATCGTTCAAGTGCTTGATGTAAAATTTGGTATACCTCATTGATACATCAAGAGACATAGGATGAATGACAGAAGTTGTTTCTCTGATTGGGCAGAAATCTTGGCAACCATTTTTAATTTATGCAAAATAATTAATGATCTATATCTTTGGAAACGTTTAAGTGTTCATTATGAAACTTGGTAAAACATCATCGATGCATGAAGAGACAACGAATGACAGAACCAGTTTTCTCTGATTGTTCGGAAACACACTTGGTGACCATTTTGAATTTATTCAGAATCATTAAAGATCTATATCTGATAATCCCTGGTTACTGTTGATGCACTATTGACTGTAAGCTTATGCTGTGATTTACGATGAGCAGAAGAGAAATTATCTGAGAAAGTTACGCAGTTACGTGGAGATTAAGAGAAAGGATTCAGGGCTGAAGTTATGCAGTTACGCTAAAGGCCATTGTCACATGATTGGATGACCAGCCCTCATCTACATTTTGAGGGCAAATAATTAAAATATATGAGGGATTTACATTCTCATGAGTAATATTTACTCATTTTCTTCAAATTCGTATACAACTTGTTTGCAATTTAATAATTAATAATAATTAATTTTTAGCATCTATCATGCGTATTTAAAAAATCAAGGTACCGTAATGCTAAACAACCAATCAAGTGACAATGGCCTAATATAAAAGGGATTTAGGACTGGAGTTACGCACTTACGCCAAGAAGGGAGAGGATGGATTTATCCCTAGACCCAGTTACACAGACAAATAAGGGAAATTCTCTGACGAAGTTACGCCGTTATGCTGTCCCAGAGAGAGGTCCACAGCTGGAGGTACGCAATTACATTGACAAAATAGAAAACCAGTTACGCGGTCACAAACACAGGTCTACACCTGCAATTACGCAGCAAAAAGAGAGAAAGGGTCTGATGAAGTTATGCATTTACGCTGAGTGAAAAATAATGGTCCATCAGTGATATTACACACTTACGCCATCACAGAGAGAGGTCTGCACCTGGAGTTACGCAGTTACGCTGTTAGACGAAGAGCAGTTTCGCTGACAAAGAGAGATAGCCTCTAATGAAGTTACACGATCACAGAGAGGTCTATATCCCCAGTTACGCTGTGGAAAGAAAAAGAGTCTGACGAAGTTATGCATTTACGCGGAGTAAAAAAAGATGGTTCACCACTGAAATTATGTGGTTACGCTGTCACAGAGAGAGACCTACACCTTAAGTTACGCAGTTACGCTGTCAGAAAAAGAGCAAGGATTTATCCCTGGACTTACGCAGTTACGATGACAAAGAGAGAAATCCTCTAACGAAGCTACACTGTCACAGAGAGGCCTATACCTCAAGTTACGCAGTTACGCTGCAAAAGGAGAGAAAGGGTCTGATGAAGTTACGCATTTACGCTGAGTAAAAAATAATGGTCCATCAGTGAAATTACGCACTTACGCTATCACAGAGAGAGGTCTACACCTGGAGTTACGCTGTCAGAAAAAGAGCAAGGATTTATCCCTGGACTTACGCAGTTACGCTGACAAAGACAGAAAGCCTCTAACGAAGCTACACTGTCTCAGAGAGGCCTATACCTCGAGTTACGCAGTTACGCTGCAAAAGGAGAGGAAGGGTCTGATGAAGTTACGCATTTACGCTGAGTAAAAAATAATGGTCCATCAGTGAAATTACGCATTTACGCTGTGACAGAGAGAGACCTACACCTGAAGTTACGCAGTTACGCTGTCAGAAAAAGAGCAAGGATTGATCCCTGGACTTACGCAGTTACGCTGACAAAGACAGAAAGCCTCTAACGAAGCTACACTGTCTCAGAGAGGCCTATACCTCAAGTTACGCAGTTACGCTACAAAAGGAGGGAAAGGGTCTGATGAAGTTACCCTTTACGCTGAGTAAAAAATAATGGTCCATCAGTGAAATTACGCACTTACGCTGTCACAGAGAGAGGTCTACACCCGCAGTTACGCTGTTAGAAGAAGAGCAGTTTGGCTGACAAAGAGAGATAGACTCTTAACGAAGTTAGATGTTCACAGAGAGGTCTATATCCACAGTTACGCTGTGGAAAGGGAGAAAGAGTCTGACGAAGTTAATGATAATGTCAGTGGGTTCGGCAATGCTACAAACCGCCGTTCAAATATATCCAACATTACCCAACTATTTAAACCCCATCAACGGAGACAACGCAGCCATGGTTGGCGAAAGTTTAATAGTTCGATGATTCACGATCATATCACTTTAAATTACTTAGTGGGTTTAACTAACGCACCCAATAGTATACATAGCTTACGTACAGTTCTGTATGCGTTACCTCTGAGAGCTTTAAATCAAATAGCCAGAGATATACAGCAATCTGCGTCTTCAGGAAATATAATACCATCAAAAATCAGTAAAGTATGTCAAGATATAGCGTATTTTCGGTTGTATCGTCCAGTGAACATAATCGAAACATCTCAAGATCGGCTTTTCTTGAAACTCAACTACTTAGATAAAGGACTGGACATCATTAATTTACCTCGAATCCTGAATGATCCAGAGGTACGCAACGCTGTACCAAACTATTTCAAGTTCACAGAACCTCCTTGCATTTCATATAAGTATACTAAATCTATAGCCACCAAAATATTCAATTACTCCAATGCTGTCAAGGAGTTTGACTGGAACTTATACACGTCAGGAGGCTATAGTTGTGATTGTGAATTGTCGAACTTTATCTATACACCATGCAAACATATTGTGACTGGTGACCTTGATGTGGTGAGTGATAAGGATCTGAAATTACTCCTGATGAAAGGACCTAAATATAGAGAGCCAAGAAGAATAAATCTGAAGGCGGACCAGAAGATAGTCCTGTCTGCATTAGAACAGTACGTTATTGATTGGTCTAAGCGAGAAAAAGTTGAACCTACAGTACTCGCTGATTGGCTGGACCTCACCAAGAGCAAGGTCGTTGAAACAATCCGCCATATTGACAGAAGTTCTCTTCCCCTAGCAAAACAAGTACTGAGAAACCTCAATTCGCAAGAAGTTCTAGCAAATCTCCAGAGTAAATTCGTCATAGTCCCAGCAGACAAAGCTCCGAATAATATAATATTCATATGTAAATATTACTATTACCAGGTGCTGGTTAAAGAATTGAGTGTAGACATATCTTCATCAAATACGTCTACTTACTCCCAAACTGCATTTACTCTGGAAGATTTATTTAACAATCACAAAAAGTTTCTCAAGGAAAGAGGTATTTGTCTTCCAAGCAATCATAGCGACATACCAAAAATATACTGGACTCCCAAAATGCATAAATCACCATACAAAGCTAGATTCATAGCTGGTTCTAGAAGCTGCACCACCAAGCTTCTTTCAACCCTATTGACGAGGGCCCTTCAGGAGGTAAAAGCATTTTGGGAAAGGTATTGCGCTACTATTTCTAAGAACTCTGGCGTTGAATGTATGTGGATATTGAAAAACTCAAAATGTCTTACGGAAGAACTTGATGCTAAAGGTCACATACCGTACAGACATGTATCCACATGGGATTTCTCGACTCTCTATACTACAATCCCTCATGAGGACCTTATTGACCGTATAAGTTCATTAATAGTATCTGTGTTCATGAAAACTGATCGTAGATATATTAATGTCGGAAGCCATAAAGCATTCTTTAGCTCGACTACATACAAGAGATATCATTCATGGGATGTTTCTTTGTTTATAGAGTTGCTTGAATTTCTCATTAAAAATATCTATGTGAAATTTGGCAACACAATATATCAGCAGCATATAGGTATTCCAATGGGTACTAATTGTGCACCCCTGTTGGCTGACCTGTATCTGTTCTCTTATGAATATGACTATATGCAGGCGCTTTCAAAACCGATCCATTCAAAGCCCGTTCCTTCTCATTCACCAAACGCTATATAGACGATCTTCTCGCTGTGGATAATCGCTATATAAATGACGCAGTGAAGGATATATATCCACCTTCACTGGATTTGAAGGAAACTACAGATAGCCCTACAGGCACATCTTATTTAGATCTATATCTCTATAAAAATGAAGCGGGCATTCTCTCTCGTCGACTTTATGACAAAAGAGATGATTACAATTTCGACATCGTAAACTATCCCTTTCTGGATAGTAATATTCCAGTGGGACCTGCATATGGCGTATACATATCTCGCTTAGTAGCATTTGCTAGATCCTGTGTTAAATGTGATGATTTTAATCAACGTCACAAAACATTGTTGCAGAAACTTATAAAACAGGGCTATTCCACCAAGCGCCTCCACTCAAAGTTTCTCAAATTTGGCGATACATATCGCATGCTGATAGCAAAATACGAACGTAGCGTGCAAGATCTATGGGGCTACGTTTCGTAACATGTGTCTAATTCCGCTTAACCCGGGGCTAGGGGCCGTATGAGCCCATGTACTTCAAGATCCTCATGGTACTCATATGAACAGTCACAATCAAAGCGTGACTGAGGTACATCATTTTTAGATGACGACTCTATAACGAATATTATGGATTAAGAATACTGATCAGCGATACGGATTTGATATTTTGGAACATCATGATGTCTTGCCGGCATCATTGAAAACTGTTGACCGCTTCTCTCTTGCAGGAAACAAGCCTATGTTTATGTATACTTTTGTCTTTTTGAATTTGGTGCTAATACTGTTATATGGAAATGGAATAGGTCTTTGGATTATGGACGCGGATATTCTCTAATGGACGACGGCTGGATTATGAATGACGGACTAGACGCTTGTAATTTACGCTGAGTAATATAAAAAGAGATGGTTCATCACAGAAATTATGTGGTTACGCTGTCACAGAGAGAGAGCTACACCTGAACTTACGCATTTACGCTGTCAGAAAAAGAGCAAGGATTTATCCCTGGACATGCTGGACATAAGCAGTTACGCTAACAAAGAAGCTACACTGTCACAGAGAGGCCTATACCTCAAGTTACGCAGTTACACTGCAAAAGAAGAGAAAGGGTCGTGCGTATGGGGCAAGAGTGATAATACAAGTTGCAGTACATCCTTTGTCAATTATAGTTTATTACCCCAAATCGATGCCAGCAATTTAGCGCTGGAGATAACACAGTGAAGCTGACAAAAAAATGATGGGATTCGGCGCTCTGTACCTGTTGTTGTTGTTGTTGTACGTTATCCGTGAGAATCTACCTGTCTCTTGAGCAGATGATTTGTTTTGTCATGTACTTTGTGTTAAGATAATCTTTGCAGTGGATTACAGTACCCACCACTTTCTGCACCCATATTTAGGGTTCATATTTTTTCAAATTTGGCCTAAGCTGTTTCCGAGTTCCAACCATCTTTCTGAGTCTGTCGAGGTAGCCCACCTACGTGGTTGAGTCGGGAACCAGCTTGTGTATTGATTGAAAATCAGCGCCACCTTGGTCGTGTGTAGCATGTGAAGGGAACTAACTCCACCAAATCAAATATTAGTTCAAACTACCACCTAACCATCGCCCCACCACCCACCCACCCCCGAATGTCAGAACATGTAGCTATAGCTTCTCTCGTGACTTCTTACATGAGGGATGAACCGGAATTCGAGTAGGTCCCATTAGACAGATTAAAATGTATTTGACAATAGAATTCAAGCAAAAAATTTGGATTAATTCATCAGATGTATAGCTGGGCACATTTTGCCCGATTTCTAGCCTTTCATCTTTGTACAAAATCCGAGATTTAAACGTTTATTTCTCGAAAAGTATCCAAGCTACGCTTTTGAAATTTGGCATGCTTTTATCTCATTTTTGTAAGTTCGGATCAGTTCTTTAATTATTCAACTTTTAAGACAAACGACCGTAAAATAGTACGATTTTTTCAATTTATTTTAGTAAAATAGCTGTAAAAACAAAACCAGGCAAAAATTTAAAAAAATAAGATAAAGTTAGTAAACTTTATCTCTTTTTTCTCGAATTGTCTCCAATTGTCTCCTATCAAGGTATACTATCAAAGATGAAACAGCCCAACAGTTTTCATGAAATTTCAATTGAAAAATGGACGCTATTGTTTTCATTTTTTAAAATTGGAATATTTTCTACACAGTAGCAGCGTCGGTTATACAAGTCATATAGTTGGAATCCCTACGATGTACGCTTTCATAAAATGTATAGTTTATTAAGGTTATCTTGTATATTTATTGATACAGACGACAAATTGTCACGGGGGTGCAAAAACTGCCTCTAAGGGGACCGCTATCCTTAACTCACTGTTAATTACAGACATATTCAGGGAAACATTCCTACATTGTGAAACAACCTGCTAGAAATTACTGGTTCGGGTGAAAATCGAACTCACGACTTAGGCGATACCGTCCGATTGCGCTACCGACTGAGCTATCGAATCCAGGGATCGGGAACAGCTCGCTAATTAAATACAATGTTTCGACTAATATTTGCAGTCATCTCCAGAAATAAATTATATTCCTATTGTGAAACACCCTGCCAGAAAATAATGGTTCGGGTGAGAATCGAACTCACGACTCAGTTTCTTTGCGAAACACCCTGCCAGAAAATACTGCTTCGGGTGAGAATCGAACTCACGACTTAGGGGATACCGTTCCACTGCTCTACCGACTGAGCTACCGAGTCCAGTCGGGAACAGCTCGCTAAATACTGGTTCGGGTGAGAATCGAACTCACGACTTTTTGGGGGGATACCGTCCCACTGCTCTACCGGGTCCATCAGTCGGTAATCCAATCCATTTCTCAAGTACGCGGCTGATTGCCACGATAACAAGTGATTTTTTGATATATTCGAAGATACAATGTTTCGACTAATAATTGCAGTCATCTTCAGAAATAAATTATGATATAATTATATTCCTACTTTATGAAACACCCTGCCAGAAAATACTGGTTCGGGTGAGAATCGAACTCACGACTTAGGGGATATCGTCCACACAGCTCTGCCGACTGATCTACCGAGTCCAGTCGGAACAGCTCGCTAATCTAATCCATTTCACCAACTACGCGGCTGATTGCTATGATAACGAGTGAATTTTAGATCTGTTCGAAGATACAATATTTCGACTAATAATAGGGGATACCGTCCCACTGCTCTACCGACTGAGCTACCGAGTCCAGTCGGGAACAGCTCTCTAATTCACTCCATTTCACAGGTACGCGGCTTATTATCACGATAACGAGCGAATTTTGGATATATTCGAAGATACAATGTTTCGACTAATAATTGCAGTCATCTGCAGGGATAAATTATAATATAATTATATTCCTACATTGTGAAACACTCTGCCAGAAAATAGTGGTTCGGATGAGCATCGAACCCGCGATTTAGGGGATACCGTCCCACTGCTCTACCGACTGAGCTATCGAGTCCAGTCGGGAACAGCTCGCTAATTCACTCATGGATGCATGTAAATCCATAAACATGTCCGTGAATAAGAGAGAGAGGATGGACTGTATAGGGAATAGTATACAATGAATGTTATGTTTCAAATAATATTTTTAATTTCGGGGTTTCTCGTTTATTTGCCGCTCAAATGTTTTGATTTTTTTTTTTTACATATATATATCACCGTCTAATCCATACCCTTACAGAAGTCTCTTTTGTATTTCCCCATAGTTGTGGGTAATGCTAGTGAATATACAACACATCTAAAACTCAACTCTTCCAAAATTCTGCGGTGTTTAATACATGTATACGTGTGGCTTGATAACGTCACTATTTGATGTCACTGGGTAGTTCCCCCATCCAATTCCTTTAGACACCTGGAGTCGTTTTAAATATACATTACTAATGAGGTTATACCACAGAGGCATCTATTGGAGTGTGGATTAGACTGTTATATAAAATACAGCCGAGTTGAGTGGAAAATAAACAAGAAAACCTGGGATGAAACGATGACATATATTATTTGAAAGATAACATTCATTGATACAATTCCCTATCCACTCATCCTACCTCCCTCCCTCCTTCCATCTCTCTTATTTATGGACACGTGTTTGGATTTACGTGCATATATTATGTATGACAAACTATGCTATGTTATTAAACTACAAAATTATGATGCGCTGAATGTTGTCATGTAACTAGTTGGTTAATAAAAAAATTATTACACTGTACCACTAGTTATATTCTTTCCTCTGTGTTGTTTATACAGGCAAGGGTTGAAAAATTAATGTACCATTTCCCAAATTATTTACTGCTGAATATATTTGCATATTTCCGGTTTGATGGTGTCAAAGTGACGTCACTAATATGCCTAATCAATCGATTATCGATATGGGGAAATGGTCGGTATAGCTTTGATACATGATACATATGTTACGCATGGGCGTTACGGCTTCTTTAAACAAAATAGAGTTATCTTCCCCTATTTTCACCCTCCTAATAGCATCGAGAAGTCATGATTTGAATACGTAGTTGTATGGTATACGTTTGCACGGCTATAGTGATTGGAATAAAATGGGAATACCTAGAGTTCATAGAAAAACTTAGACTGTCACGTGATCAAACATGGCGAACGAACCTATAGAAACATAACCCGGTTGATTGGTCATCGCCCTTACGAAATTATAACGTACAACGGTAAAAGAATATCGGGCTATGCAGCGGAACTCCAAAGAGAGGGGGTCCATTTTTCGCCTACAATAGCCTATAGAGACGTTAAAACCTTACAAAAGTCATCCGTCCTACTTGCCAGCGTCTCCCTTAGCATGAATGAACAGTTTTTAGAGTCCACAGTATCACGTGATCAAACATGGGGGCTTACACGTCATTAACCGGTTTTCTGCAGGATGAAAGGAATTGTTATGTTAGAGTTTACTCATCACGCCGACGCAAAATCGAGTCACAATAGGAGCGATTCCTTTCACTGTGCCTGTTTAGTCGTAGCCCTCGCGCTATGCGCTTTGTACCCTGCACCCGCCTGAGCCCGGGTATCCTTAGTCTGGTATGGGATGGTCTAATTTCCAATACTCTAATGGGCTCATCAGCTGAGATAAAAACACCTCTGGCGATGTGACAATCTTTCGCATAGCAAACTTACTATTTTGCCGAAAGCACAACAAAGGACTGCGAGAGCTGTTGTGTGTTAAACGTGTGAAAGGATAATGAAATTTTTATAAAATTCGATTCGAGCTGATAATCGAATGGTGTTATATAGCCAGGGCCAACATGATAGGATTTGAATAACAGTGATTATTTGTAAATTCAAGCAATATTTTTAGGGAATGTAAATCAGTTTAGAAGTAAATTGATGAAGCAAATATCAGCACAGTTCTATTTGAACACATCGGTATTTTCTGTAATCTGTGGTCTTCAACGGCCGGAGAACAGAAATCCCTTCTTGAAGCCACCGAAGGTTTGTTTGGCGGGCTTAGATTTTGTGTCGGCGTTCCCTGTTCTGCCACCACGTTCATTCCCGGTGGTTCTCTTGGTTTGATTGACTGATGGGGTAGACCCATTCTTCTGCACGGGAACATTGCCCCTTGTCGTCGAGCTTTGTGGAAATGATTCATCTGTGGACAAAATAAAATATTTTGAAGAAGTGATAGAACCGAAGAACGCATAGTTTCGACATATTTGATCAATCGGATAGCGAACGGCACAATGTGGGAGGGAGAGGAAGCGAGAACTCCCTTTCACAGCATCCCACAATTTCAAGCTAATTTCTTCGTTCTCTCTTGATATCAATACTTAGAATTTCATCCCGACATCAACATGGATAACGACAGCAATATACGGTCCGGAGTATCTCCGAAATCCCAAAATAATTAACATTGATATGTTACAAAGATTTTTGTTAGTTTTCAAAGAAGTTGACCGATGTTAGCTGAATTTTTTTTTATTTTGTAGATAATCAACACCGTCAGCTGGAAATATAAATTGTGTGTATAACTTATCACACAAACCGTTGATAATTCAATGTTTATGGCCCATTATGCCAATTCCATGTTTATGATCGAGAACTTCAATGACAGTTAACTGTTTTTGGTCGAGAACATCAATGACAATTCATTGTTTATGGTCGAGAACAGCGATGAAATGATAAATCACTGTTTATGGTCGAGAACGTCAATGACAATTCAATTTTTATGGTCGAGAACTTCAATGACAATACACTGTTTTGGCCGAGAACATCAATGTTAATTCACTGTTTATGGTCGAGAACGTCAATGACAATTCAATGTTTATGGTCGAGAACATAAATGACAATTCACTGTTTATGGCGAGAGCATCATTGACAATTCACTGTTTATGGCCGAGAACATCATTAACAATTCACTGTTTATGTTCGAGAACACCAATGACAATTCACTGTTTATGGTCGAGAACACCAATGACTATTCACTGTTTATGGTCGAGAACATCAATGACAAGTCACTGTTTAAGGTCGAGAGCCTCAATGACAATTCATTGTTTATGGTCGAGATATTTCAATTAAAACAATTAACTTACCACTATTAATCTCAACCAGAGGTTGATGTCCAAACACGGCATAGGCAGCCATTGCTACAAACGTCAAGAATTTCATCTTGCCTGTGTTATCTATAGAAAGGAGGTAAATACAAAAACAATGTTTCGGTACCGATAATTAGTTGTGCAGAACATGGATATCGATTCATATTTAGTTTGGAAGGTGAGGTCATTAAAATCCATTCAAATGTACTGGTATCAACAACCATACAACAGATTGTAGGAATAGATAGGCATACTCTTTCATGTGTTCATTATTGAAGATTCCTTGCTTTTGGTTCGATCCCAGGATTCTCTGACAAGACAAAGAGAAGCTGGTATCGTAGGCAAGACTTGACCAATGTCCACTCCTATACCTTTAACGCCAAGTGGACTTCTTGCGCTGGTCGTTTCTGATTTCACTAGGACTCGATTTGCCTACCAATTAGGTCAGATCAAAGACATCCATCTATACCACTTTGAAACAATTGTTTCTACAATGTATACCGGTAAATAAATTATGACACTTACCGTACACTGACTTTCTCACTTGGAGATAGTTCTCTCTCTTAGAACTATATTCGGCAACGAAACGTGAGGTTGACGAAGGTGCATACAACACTGGTTGCATACCGTGGCGTTGTGACGTCATAGAAGGCTACGAGAATCTCGTGGCAGCTCCGTGGCCTTCCATGATTAACCTTCCCTGGTTTGATCACTTGGACAATTCACAATAAAGCTCAGTTCACACGATGTGATCAGTCGAAGTAATATTATTTCATGTTATTTCAATCGGTAGGGTTTTCGCATCAACCGACCAAAATGAAACTAACATATACGTAACGGAAATAACCGATAAACGGATCGCGGTTAATACGGGTACGCTAATTCTTGTGGCGTCGGGTCACATTAGTAACACATTTGCGTACACTTCGCCATCCATAAGATGGCTTGCGAATCGTGAGTCTCCATTATTGCGGAGCGATATCCGGTATATTACGGGATTCTGTTCGGCCTTCATCCGGCAGAGAACAGACTCGAGAAATCTGATAAATTACAGGTTTTCAAACCACTTGGGAAACAGATATAGGCTAGGCTTACAAAATATATAGGTATAAATAACTTTCGTATCACCCAAGAGGTGTGGTAGATCTGTAATTTTCAACAAGTAGGGCATCACATGATTCGAAAATGGCGAGTTACGTTGGGGTTACGTCGGTAGACTTTAGCTGATTGGCTGACGAAGTCACGTGGTATTGATTTCTGGAAATTCCCTCTCGCACTTGCCGAAAGTAGGCTGTAAATGGATACACACGATCCCAGGGTCAGTCTTACCGCGTATAGATGACCGAGATGGTTACAGGTTGATTAGTAACATAGGCCACGGTCTCGGGGTGCAGTCCACCCTGTTGCTAAAGATAGACCCTTCAAGCGTTGCCAAACCTTAACAAAAACCTCTGAAACGAAAATGAAAAGTACCGGAAAAGTTAACGCACAAACCAAGTAAGCCTAGGCCTGGCGAAAAAGCGTCTTTTTTTCGGGGAGCAGTCCATAACAGAGGGATCAATAATTCAATACTCAATGCAGTCTCCCTCCGCTGACACTTTCACCACAAAAAGTGAACAAAAACTCTTATGAATATTATGTGACCGAAACAAGGTGGAAAGGTTATCAGCGCAAAGTGGGAGGTATTTTGTTTTTTTTGTCTAAAAGCGATATTTGAATGCAGTAGGTCATCAGATGATAGATATACTCTCGTATGTTTCAGGGTCTGACCTGTCGATTATGCACTGGTAATTTTCGGTGTATGGTTATATCGTAATTCAAATACTTCAAAACAGTAGTCCACTCGCAATGTGGTTGTCTCAATCTATTTCTAGAATTTTTATTTTTATTTTATTTTTATTTTTATTATTATTTTTTTTTTTTTGCGTGAATCTATACCATCGGAAGTTTTCGATGGTTGGTTCCATGCTACCACTATTTCTCATGTTAGGTTCACATGGTGAAGATAGACCCAAATTACTCATAATTGATGATGACATTAAATATGAACGATTTTTTCGCAACAACTGTACATACATGCATGGTCAAATTTGGAGAAAAGTATGAAAAGATGTTTCTCAATGATCGTACAATTCAGACCTCTCCTTGTGGAATTCAACGGTGGTCAACAGCCTGGCAGATTCTCCCACTGTTTTTCGCTGTTTCCGAAATATCGTTTTCCGTCGCTATTTTCGCCTATTTCGGGTAATTTTAAAAATTAGAAAAAAGTAATATAGTGTGTTCAGTATGCACTAATAATATATTTCAATATATTTATTCCGCCGTTTGAAAATTCCACTCAGGATTCTAGGTACCTTTTAGTCGCGAACATTCGTATGGTAAAGCTGTCATAAACAGAGAAAGTTAAACAAATTATCATCATTCGGATTTGCATGAAATAATGTAGCTTTACCGTTAGCACAGTGTCTGGTTTACATATATTTATCATATTGGAACACAAAGTCTGTACGTTCAGTAAAACATACAGTACTTGAACGGAATTTAGAACATACTCGAGAACATAAAATAGACAATATTATATACAATACCCCAAAATGACGCACTACATTAAAGATTCTTACCAAATGGTTCCCGCACTCAATACTTTTTTGATACTAAACAAACGTGAGATGTTCTATTTAACAGGCCTGTTTGAAAACGGGGAAGACCATGCTCTGTTGATCCATGACGTGAAGCATGATGGGAGTTGGGAACCCGACTAGCAATGGTAGCGAATGTTCTAGGCGACATTTCCATTGTAACGCCAAAAACGTCACGAAGTTAAAACGTAATGCCTTTGATGACGTCGTGATGATTCTGTCATACTCTATTGTTGAGTGACGTACATCAAAATAGGACGTCAGACACAACCAACTAGTCGATATACGACGTGATCGTAATCAGACTCGGACGTCATGGGTCAAAGGTTACGGCTTCAATACGTTTTTCACCACATCTGTTTTATTGTGTTGAAAAATATAATTCGTTGAAAAAAATATCAACATGTTCTTCACATCGCTTCTCTGTATGTTTTCATGCAAAGTGTGCAGGGGGTATTTGGTAGAACCTTTAAATTTAGAGCAAACAAGCCACAGCTATAGTCAACAACTTAAACATATCCCTACGTAACAGACATGGCGGAAGAATTCCGTGTTTATCATATTGGGTCATTAGGTGGGGAGCTGGATGCCTGGAGAGTTGGACAGGTCCCAAATTGCCCAGGCCAGATAAGACTATATTAAACTCAATCATATCAAGAGAACCATAAGCAGATATTATACTGAACTGACTAAATCAACGCAAGAACGCCAGTGCATGTGGAGGAAGAAATCAGAACCTTGGTGTCAGACCGGGTTTGGGTATGGTCATAAATATAGGATAGCCATCGGATGGCGATTTCCGTTTCATTTAAGGCCTAGTACACACGACCAAATTTTCCTTGACAAGTGCGACTCAATTTATGGAAGTCTGTAGTTGCCATTAGCTTTCGCACAAGCTTGTATTACAGACGATGACCGTATCAGAGCAGGATATAGCAAATGGTCGTGAGAGTCTTCCACAAATTTGGTCTCACTTAATTGTCAAGGAAACTGGGTCGTGTGCACCAGGCCTAATACTAGGAGTTCGAGCTATTTTCCTGGGGAAAATCTGGTATGTGATGCAAAATGGATATACTCCACAGTATAGGTCCGTGTAACCTTGCACAATTCAATTTTCGTTTTTTGTTTTTGGTTTCTCAAAATCAAAAATTGAAATTTGACCGTCAATTTTCAATTTTCGTTTTTTGTTTTACTTCGCGCAAAAAGAATCAAATATTGAAAATTGCCTCGACTTGTCCGTTTTTCGTTTTTTGATTTTAACTTTGACGCATCAATGTTAACTGCGCACGCGCAAGGCTTATGATGTCACTTTCGGTCCGCGAAGTAGTATGGAAAGGGCAAATCTGATTGTTTATGCAGGTGTGGAGCACAATATGGAAAGATATGGGAGTGTCACCACACTATAGATCCCTGGAGCCAGGCATTCGAGCTAGATTATAATGGGCCAACTGCGCATGTCCAGAAGTGAGTAGGCATTCGTGCAGTAGGTGTGAAGCATTATATGGAGAACAACGGGGTTGATGCACATATGAGTTTCATTAAAGTAGAGTAAAATATTAAATACGTGGGTACCCTAATCCATAACCCCAAAAGGAACTTCTCGCATCGATGCGATGAAGCTTTTGACACCCACACTTAAAGCGTTGAAGCGTTTTTGACGCTGAACGTTGACGGCCATGTGAACGCTCCAACGATCCAGGTCCCAAAAACAGAGAATTGGACCTGAAGCGTTGAAGCAGTCAGACGTCTGGCATCAAACGTGACGTTTGTGTGCTTGTTTGAAATGGTGGTTTACGGAACGCTGGCCATATACGGATTTCGCGGCCCATACCGCGATGCTTACTCTTATTGGTATTAAATTTTTGTTGGTATCTTTATGAATACTATATTTCAAATCAATAACAAATAGCGGTTGTGTGCATGAATGCTGTTCGCTTTTGTAGCGCTCTAAACATCTATTTTTAGAAATGAGAAAATCTAAGACTGCGTCCTGATTGGCTCAAGCCTCAATGCCAATAACCAAAGACAACTACAGGATGCCACCTATCCAGACTTGTCTGGTGCATCTTCACAAGTCCAGGTAAATCGCGAATCCTCGCACAGGGTTTACCCGGACATTTTTGGTGATTCGAGTGAGTTTTTGAGTCCTTGCCTCAATCTCGAACATTTCATCCCCCGAGGGGAATTAGCATGTCGGTATCCCAAGCCGGCGGTTTTTGCTTTGACTCTCGATGACGATTTCAGCTTGACATCAAAGTTATGCCAGCGATGTCACATCTCAAACATTGCAGCTAGTGGTTTGGCGTAATGAGCTGGCTGAGTCTGTTCAATAATTGGTTTGATTTGGAGGATACCCCTCGATCTTTGTTTTATCCTGAACTACCGTGGGCAAATAACCAAGGCAATGCATAGATACCCTAACAAATCGATCAATACACTGGCTCACGAGGATGGCCTGGTGGGCCACATGCCTCTCACGCTCCACACCTCTTATACGACACGATTTGCGTTTTCTATTCTACTCGTCATACCGGAAGTGACATCATAACCCGTCCACGTGCGAACTTAACATTGATACGTCAAAGTTAAAATCAAAAAACGAAAAACGGACAAGTCGTGGCAATTTTCAATATTTGATTTTCATTTTTGCGTCAAGCAAAACGAAAATTGAAAATTGACTGTCAAATATCAATTTTCGTTTTTTGTTTTTGTAATCCCAGAATCAAAAATTGAAAATTGACGGTCAAATTTCAATTTTTAATTTTAAGATCACAAAAACAAAAAACGAAAATTGAAAATTGACGGTCAAATTTCAATTTTTGATTTTGAGATTACAGTAACAAAAAACGAAAATTGAAAACTGACGATCAGATTTCAATTTTTGATTTTGAGAAACCAAAAACGAAAAACGAAAATTGAACTGTGCAAGGTTACATGGACCAGTATACAACTATTATGCTTATCTTTTGAATTACTATTTATTCAACGGCACGCATAGTAATCCGGAGCACGATGCAGCACTGCAGCAATTCTACGAGGCCTCGTATATCTCGAATAGTTGCTCGAATCGTGCCGCGAGCCTCGTCGGCCTTCATACATTCTCACATCATGCCGCGTGTCAAAGTTTCTCGTATAGTTTCTCGTATTGTGAGCAGTTGGGAAACACCGATTCTGATTAAAGGTTTGAGGTGGAAAATGTAGGTGGAGGGATGATGTCACGGATGACATCACGTCCGGGGCAAAGGTCATTTCTGGTGCGACGTCACATGGCGGGTCAAGTGTTTTCCGGTGTCCATATGCGCATACGCAGTCGGAAATAGTAGAATAAATGACCTTTGAATGGACATTTTGGGGTCGAGGTGGGACCATTGTGGGTCTACGGGATAGGGGAGGGTGTCATATTGAAGCCCTCGTCAAAAGTGTAAAATTAGGTTTGATCCAAAGAAATGGCGGACAAACGGACTGAACAGGCCGTCATCTGGGTTGAGGTGGGTCCATCGTAGGCCTACGGGATTGGAGAGAGCGTTCACGTGAAGCGGTTGTCGAGCTAGGTCACGTGATGGATGGGTTTTTCCTCGGGGGAAAAATATGAAAAGCGGAAACACGGACTTTATCCCTATATAATATGGAACCCTCTAATCAGCTAGGTCTAAATGGGGTGATATCGGTCCAAATAGGATCGTGGCCTGCCGCGAGGTGCAGGATGGGATAGAGAGAGCATATTTCCCGGACTTTTCACCTAAACGTGTGGAAAAGACGGATTTTACACCCCTATGCTGGCTACACATATATAGCTATACATGTATCTCATAGGATTAGGATGGGGGAATCTCGTGGAACAGACTCAGCGCGGAGAGCTCTCCACTCAGCACACTTCACCCCAAATGGACGATCAATATGTCTAGGCGCGTATCGTGGGGTACCCATTTTGGGGAGTAATAAACTCACACGCTCGGGCCACCCGTTCATTTGAGGGCGTGGATCGAGCGAGTCCACATTAGGAAGACGGATCACCTCGTACATGCTTTTCTCAGCCTGACTCCCGAGGTGTTCCTCTACGTGTATGATAAGTGCGTGAAAATATATCAGTCAGGGAGGCTGAAATTATATTTCAAATTGGCCGAAGTAGGAAAGGGAGACGGACAATGCCAAGTACAATTAACAAGACATTAGTAGGAATTAGAATTGTTCATAAAGGGAAATACAACACCAGGCAACTTATCGCTCATCTGACCCTAATATCAGACATGCAATTCTTTATAAAGTTCCATAGTAACAGATTGTGATCTGTGTAAGAGTCTCCCGCATAATAGTACTGCTCTTTTTGTGACGCGTACACATGCACGTTTGGCTTACATTCCTCCATTCACAAAGCTACGGAAGCCAGTTCGTGCAACTTCGAAAACGTTTTTTTTTTTCTCCCTCTCTAGATAAGTCGTAATTACGACTTAACAAATCCGTAATCACGACTTAGCTAGAGGAAAAAAAATGTAATTACGACTTAGCTGGAGAAAAAAAAATGATTTCGAAGTGGCACGAACTCGCTTCCGTACAAAGCGGTTACAGCAAAGAGAGCGTACTCTTGAAGCAAAGTGACTGGTTTAAGATATAATATTGCGTTATATTATATCTGATTATATTGAGATTTAGCCGTTCTCGACCATCAAAGAAACCACAGTAGTGAGTATGTATGATGTTAGAAATTCATTCTCTAATAAGCTCAGTCGAATTTGACAAATTTTCAAACATTTTGTGCCGTTTGCACGGCTTTATTTTCCAAACCGTAGCTGTCTCGTTCTCGGGAATGATATGACTCTCCCAAGAAATATATATACCGGTACTTAAAGAAGGTTTTTGTTGAAGATTTTACCAATATTCATGGTGAAAATTTCCAATTGGGTTTTCAGCCGTACAGTACGGTACTAAGTGTGGAAGAGCCGCACTACCCGGTATGCATAAATTGGTGAGCTAAAGATAGATAGATTCTTTATTTACGATGAACATGGGGCCCACGTTGGAGCGAGTAGAGGTTTCATTAAGACACGAGACATGAGAGCATGGAGAAAGATCAGCACAGACATATAATCGGAGACGGACTTAATAATGACATTAATAAATGTACATTTAAACAAACTTTATAGGTTAAAACATCCAGCTTTGTCATGACGGACATTACATAAAGCAGCATAAAAATTACATAAAAAAATAATAATAAAAACAGACTGTAAAAACGGAGACGAACTTAATAGCGGAGATTAATCAATATACATTTAAACATACTTTATACGCAGTTTTAAGACATCTAGCTTTATCATGAAGGAGAGTACATACAATAATATATAAAGCATAAAAATTACATATAGCAGAGATATGTAAGAGGTGGACAAAATTGACGTTGAGAAGTGCGTCAAATCGTTGACTCAAGACTGTTATTCAGCTTGCAAATTCCACTTTCATTTATAAGTTGAATGACAAGGACATATCACGCAGACTTATTGTGTAGAACGGAGAATTCTTGAGTTGAAAACATTAGAACACGTAGAGCGTGTCCAAGCTTGAAAGGTCTCTCACACTGGCCCCGAACCGAGGCAGTACATGTTCGTGTAGAACATATTCCAGGACAACAAGGTAGGCTTCAAATATTTATCCAGCTACCATAATTTACTCCGCTCAATTGTATAGATATTCACGGCTGGACTGAAGAGGTATCGCGGGCGTCATCAGTTCAAATACAGTGCATTGTAGAAGTCCTACATACCATAGGCCTACTTGAAAAACACATTGGTATATTCGCAGCCATTATCAAATATATATAGCCAGTAATTTATGTAATAGGTACAGAAGAGAAACGTGTACCTGGATGCTCAGTATCAAACTGCCCATAGTAATAATAATGTCACTGCAGGTTTTTATAGCCGTTAACCATGACAGGGCCTGAGAATAAGCACAATCGGGCTAGCGCCTGCGTATTAACCCAATGAGCAGAAAACAGGTACCGGGTTTGGGTTGATAAATGAGGTGGTTTGCTCACATTAGGACCACTATACCTGAAGAAGAAGGTTAGACTCGTACCTCGCCTGTGATTCAAGGAGATGAAAGGCGCCTGACTACCTAACCATCAATGTTCGGCTTAGCTGCAGAAATTTAAAAGGGACATCGGAAAAAAATTAAGTTCTGATAAGGACTTATTATGTCTTTAGAACGACTTATTATGTCGTTAGAACGACTTATTAAGTAGTCAGAACGACTTAGTTATGACGTTAGAACGACCTATTATGTTGGTAGAACGACTTATCAAGTCGTTAGGACGACTTCTTATATCGTCAGAACGACTTATTAAGTCGTTATAACGACTTACTATGTTGTTAGAACGACTTACTATGTCGGTAGAACGACTCAATAACTCGTTCTAACGATTTGTTTGTATTCATTGTTTTCATTAAAGGTTTGACTAATGTAGTTCGCGCAAGGACCCATCTGGATAGTGTGGGGTTAGCCGGAGGTTAAGGGCTTGCTAGCAAAATGTGCACACGAACCGCATGTCGAACTAGGACTTTGAACGTAATGTTCTGTGGTTGACGTATTAAGTCACTTCACATAGCCTGATGTAAGAGTTCGCGCTGTGGCATTATATGGGACCCATCATCAAGCCACTATATATCTTTATTGATGTGTGTCATTGTAAATTAAGCCTAGATCGACTTTCTCTACACATCAATCCGATCCGCGTGTTTTACTGTTTCGAGTTTTTAGTAACTCGCAGTTCAATCTCACACATTTTGCTGCAGACGTACAGGTGAATAAATTGATCATGTATGGTCATCGATTTGGTGTCTCAGCCATAATAAAATAGTACTAAAGGACATTTATTCGATGAATTCATTATAACAGAATTAATATTAATGTGTTAACCACGAACGGGTGATACAATCCTGTCGTTTTACGATATGAAACTAGTTGGGTCACTCCACGGCACGTCGGCGAAGTATGGCTCGAGAAAACACCTGTTACTCGTCCAATATCAAGATGGCCGCTCCCATGGTAAGTGAATTCAGATATCCGACTGCGCTGCGCCGCAGGAAATGAAGTCTGATAATGCCATTGAAGTAATAACCCTTACCTTTGGACAAATTTAAGATCAGCAGCTGACAGAATACGATAATGCCATTGATGCAATAAACTTTGGATAAATTGGAGAGATATGTAGGCTAGAGGTGGGAAAAGTTAACGACGTCTGCCGACTAAAAAGCAACCATATGACTATGCCCAAAACTGCCAATTCACATGGCTTCTTTGTGTTGGTTCGTTCATATCGTCACAATTGTTTTGCTTTTGCAGTTAAGGAACTTTTAGCGTTGGCTCGAACGATATGGCGGTCCCATTTCAAAGAACTATAAATGTGTCAGACATACAGATAATGGTATTAGGTATATGTACCTAGGCAGAGCGGAACCGGGAAGAGGGGAAGCCCGCAATAATTTGAGAAAATATATATAATAAAATAATAATAATCAATAGATACTAGACTATATAGTTTTGATGGGGGTTTTTCGCAGAAAATAACACGTGATACATGTACCGTAATCCTACTATCATAATGCACCACAACACAGCGTTTTGCATCTGTAAATTCGACGCTTTTATGGGAGAGCCGTCTGCATAAATCTTATAAAGTTCTTACAAAAAAATAAATGAAGACTGAACCTATGGCGTTTTACATCTAGTTCTGAAAAATGAACAGGCCCATGCAATCCAAAACACGAGAGTCGAGAATAAGGAATAAGGAATGATATTCCGTTACGTAGAAATCGACTTCGACCTGCCTTTACCCGACAGTAAAGACTGTATACTGTGAAGTCATGTGGCTCTCTCAGTATTTCGGCACCTCTTCTCACTTCCCTTATATGTGTTGTACTTGTAATAAATAATGCAATCAACTTATCTCAAATCTGTCAAAAAGTAAAGCTTATTACTTCAGTGACATTATCAGACTTAATACTCAAGGGCGGAGTCAGCGAAAATTCATAGTGGGGGTGGGGGGAGGGGGCATCGACTATCACAGCCCAACAGGCGAGGGTCCAGGCGTCGTCTAGGTCCCGAGAGCTCTGGGGTCCTAGGTCGCCAGGGGTCCTAGGTCGCCAAAGATGCGTTCTATGCGTTCTCCCGGAAATAAATCGAACATAATGTATGTATATTAATGGTTCCATTTTCACTTTTGTTCGCAAGCACGCATCGATTTTGAAAAATATCACACCTTATGCCTGACATTCTAGTATAACACACACAAAACAGGATTATAACACACCACCACACGTGGTGTGTTCGCGGTCATATTGTCTAATTTTAGATACATATTGAAACTCGAAGTATAGTACACTCACAAACCACATAAATAAATGATGAGTCTGTTTAATCCACCTATAGATACTCTAATCACATAATCCACATTGGTTTATTTTACATCTCATTTTAAGACATTATTTCTACATGAAATCCCAGGGTTCGCTGATCTCGCTCTCAAAAACAATTTTTTACAGGTTTCATCCCCCGTAGAACCGCCATTGATACAGCATCACACGTTTTACGGGGCAGTTGTTATCAGCTAAAAAATTAAAGCGGTAGAAAAAAGACGGAATTTCATTGGTGGATTCAGTCGTTAGAAAGAGTCCTTCTAACGCCTCAATAATTCGTTCCAACGACATAATAAGTCGCATAATAAGTCGTTCTAACGACATAATAAGTCGTTACAACGACTTAATAAGTCATTCTAACGACATAATAAGTTGTTTTAACGACATAATTCGTTCTAATGACTTAATGTCGCTCTAACGACTTTATAAGTCATTCTAACGACATAATAAATCGTTTTAACGACATAATAAGTCGTTCTAACGAAAAAATAAGTCGTTATAACGACTTCATGGGGGCTAAAGAAATTTCCCATGTCCCTTTACGGCTCCCTACATTTTCCTTGATTTAAAACAACACAGAAAGCGCATAATAGCATGTAACGCACCTCTATATCTCCCAACAGGGTTTAACTTCCCATATGTCTTGTTAATGAACTCTGCATGATATCACTTATTATCACTTATTCTGTATCACCGAACCGAAAGATCTGACAAACGCAGATGTAACCAACCAAAAGGTCTTTACCAAACGCAATTAATACAAACTATTTGATTTCACATGCTGTTCGAATAAGGAAGGTGAAATTTGTTTCCGAAAACCTAGTTAGTTGTTCTTGTAGTAACACATAAAACCTACAGTTAGTTGTTCTTGTAGTAACACATTAAACCTACAGTTAGTTGTTCTTGTAGTAACATATTTGTTCTTGTAGTAACACATTACACCTACAGTTAGTTGTTCTTGTAGTAACACATTAAACCTACAGTTAGTTGTTCTTGTAGTAACGCATTAAACCCACAGTTAGTTGTTCTTGTAGTAACACATTAAAACCAGTTACTTGTTCTTGTAGTAACACATTAACCTACAGCTAGTTGTTCTTGTAGTAACACATTAAACCTACAGTAAGTTGTTCTTGTAGTAACGCATTAAACCTACAGTTAGTTGTTCTTGTAGTAACACATTAAACCTACAGTTAGCTGTTCTTGTAGTAATACATTAAACCTACATTTGGTTGTTCTTTTAATAACACATTAAAACTACAGTAAGTTGTTCTTGTAGTAACACATTAAACCCACAGTTACATGTTCTTGTAGGAACACATTAAACCTACAGTTAGTTGTTCTTGTAGTAACACATTAAACCTACAGTTAGTTGTTCTTGTAGTAACACATTAAACGTACAGTTGGTTGTTCTTTTAATAACACATTAAACCTACAGTTAGCTGTTCTTGTAGTAACACATTAAACCCACAGTTACTTGTTCTTGTAGTAACACATTAAACCTACAGTTAGTTGTTCTTGTAATAACATATTGTTAAATAACCTACATTTAGTTGTTCTTGTAGTAACACATTAAACCTACAGTTAGTTGTTCTTGTAGTAAGACATTAAACCAACAGTTAGCTGTTCTTGTAGTAATTCATTAAACATACAGTTATTTGTTCTTGTAGTAACACATTAAACCCACAGTTACATGTTCTTGTAGGAACACATTAAACCTACAGTTAGTTGTTCTTGTAGTAACACATTAAACCTACAGTTAGTTGTTCTTGTAGTAACACATTAAACGTACAGTTGGTTGTTCTTTTAATAACACATTAAACCTACAGTTAGCTGTTCTTGTAGTAACACATTAAACCCACAGTTACTTGTTCTTGTAGTAACACATTAAACCTACAGTTAGTTGTTCTTGTAATAACATATTGTTAAATAACCTACATTTAGTTGTTCTTGTAGTAACACATTAAACCTACAGTTAGTTGTTCTTGTAGTAAGACATTAAACCAACAGTTAGCTGTTCTTGTAGTAATTCATTAAACATACAGTTATTTGTTCTTGTAGTAGCACATTAAACCTACAGTTAGTTGTTCTTGTAGAAACACATTGTTGAATAACCTACAGGTTGTTCTTGTCGTAACACATTAAACCTACAGTTAGTTGTTCTTGTAGTAACACATTAAACATACAGTTACTTGTTCTTGTAGTAACACATTACACCTACAGTTAGTTGTTCTTGTTGTAACACATTAAACCCAGTTAGTTGTTCTTGTAGTAACACATTAAACCTACAGTTCGTTGTTCTTGTAGTAACACATTAAACCTACAGTTGTTCTTGTAGTAACACAATAAAACTACAGTTAGTTGTTCTTGTATTAACACATTAAACCCACAGTTAGTTTTTCTTGTACTAACACATTAAACCTACAGTTAGTTGTTCTTGTTGTAACACATTAAACCTACAATAAGTTGTTCTTGTAGTAACACATTAAACCTACAGTTAGTTGTTCTTGTAGTAACACATTAAACATACAGCTAGTTGTTCGTGTAGTAACACATTATTAAATAACCTACAGTTCGTTGTTCTTGTAGTAACACATTAAACCTACAGTTAGTTGTTCTTGTAGTAAGACATTAAACCAACAGTTAGTTGTTCTTGTAGTAACACATTGTTAAATAACCTACAGTTAGTTGTTCTTGTCGTAACACATTAAACCTACAGTTAGTTGTTCTTGTAGTAACACATTAAACATACAGATAGTTGTTTAGTTATTTTGAAATAACTAATCGTGTGTTTGTTTACTATTATTTGCAACATGCTCAGAATAGGCTACGGTGAATTAATGCGGCTAAATTTAGGCATAATCTCCGAAACATTTCTAGTAATCTGGGAAGTTTTAGAATTTTTCGCATTCAACAGGGCAGATGTATAAAAATAGCTATGATCAATGAACGAAGGAGGTGTACCAATGCATTGTTAACTTTTGCGCACATATATATGGGTTAATATTAGTCAAATACAGGGAACGGTGGTATTAATAAATGAAGAATGTATTAGTCTTTCTGCTTGCTTTAGATGTTGATGGGCGTTATAACGGGCGGTAGTGGGTATTAACCGACAGACGAACAACATCCAGGGGAATTTCCCTAAAGGAATGCCTTCATCGTCTTGCGTGACGATGCAATACACACAGGGTTTTATCCCAAACATATAAATAAATGTCATTGACCTTGTCCTTTGGCTATGGCCTTTGACGGAAGTAAAGTCATCGACGGAAGGTACGTCATCGCACGCATGCGCACACACCAGGTAGTGCAGTGGTGTCAATCCGAATAAGTTTATTTCCTCTTCGTTTGGTAGTACATTCTTTTATTGCTTGTGTGCAACAATAGGGTTTTGTTCTACAATTCTAGTGACTAAGGTCCGGGTAACTTGCAGGTAAGAAACTATGTCAACTTGAGATCATACAGAAGTACATTCGGTCTCGATTTGCCTGAATTGTATTCCCACGATATTATCGTATTTCGATACCTATACATTGCACAGAACGGCTCGAAGGAATTTTCCACGTAATAGAGTGATAGTCTAATTCATAGACGTGTTCTCGAAATATGTCTTGGCAATTCCCGTGAAAACTAAAACTGCTGAACGCGTTGTCAATGCGTTCAAAACTATCATCAAGCGTGGTAAGTTTTTGAATTCTAAATTCCAATCCTACCTTAGATCTCAAGAGGTGTACTTTTCCACACCTTCATTCAGACGAAAGCTTCGTTTGTGGAAAGGCTCAACCATACGATCAAGGAAAGGCAATGGAAATATTTTAACGCCAAAAATACTCGGCGATACATAGACGTTTTTCCAAAACTGATGCGAGGGTACAACCTCGCATATCATCGTAGCATAAATGGCACCAGTGCAAGTCAATGCGAAAACCGAAAGACAGTGAGAAACGATTTATACAGCGACACTGCACGCTTGGAGGCGTCCAAGTTCAAGTTTAAAAAGGATGAACGAATGAGAAACAATAAGTACAGCGCACGTTTGAGAAACGGCATCTGCCTAATTTGGACAGATGAAAGTTTTATAGCCAAACAACGGATTGCTCAGAGACCAGTCATCTACAAAGTCGAAGACATGAACGGAGAAGAGTTGAAAGGTATTTTTTGACGAAAATGAACTACAACACGTCATGAAACACGCGGGTGCATATTATCATATTGAGGAAGCTCAGGAGACCAAAAATCCCCTCGAAAGGATGAGTTATCTGGTGAAATGGAAAGGATGGCAAATTTCCTTCAATTCCTGAGTGACATCAACGCAGATGAAAAATTTATAAGTGCCAGAGGTACTTTCAGGTTCTGACTCACCCAGTACACTAAAAAAGACGGACATGTTCGCGATCAAACTGCACTTACTTGCCATGATGCTTATCGGGTGCGGGTTTTAGGAGCACGATACATGACAGACTATGACTCGAGCTGTTGCATCTTTTGGAGAAATATGAGCGGGTGACTGACAGTTTATTCGAGGATCATGGGTATAACGCTGAAAGGTTTCAAGTCGTCGAAATTTATATCAGGGATGTATGCGCAGACCTCTCCGAAGACCTATCGACGCAAATCTGGTGCTATTACCAACAACATTCGGACGATTTGGAGTCATCGAGACACGTTGGAAACACTCCTTTACGTGCATGGTATCAGGTCCTACAGGTAGCGGCAAAGCTTATTTCGTTTCTGATGTAATGCAATACGTGTCTGAACTCATTCATCCACTTATCGAAAGAGTGAGTTGGTGTTATGCGGAATGGCAACCGCTCTACAGTAATATACGGAGCGTGAAATTTCACGAAGGGCTTTCTCAGCTTTCCGACTTGGACACTTTCGGGAACACCTTTATCGTCCTCGTTAATCTTATGCTAGAAGCGGGTGACAAAGCGATAAAGCTGTTTACCAAAGGCAATCATCACTGTAATATAAGCGTCATATACATCGTACAGAATTTGTTCCACAAAAGCAAAGCGCATAGAACTATGAGTTTAAATGCTCACTATGTGGATTTGTTTAACAGTCCGAGATGCCTCGTAAATTTCAACGATAGCCAAACAGGTGTATCCCGGGAAGACAAAATTCGACCGAGAGGTCTTTGCTGACGTTATGTCAGACTCGCACACCTATCTCCTTATCGATTTGAAACAGAATACACCAGAACATTTTAGGTTACGATGTCACATCTTTTCTGGGGGAAATCAGTACGCGTACATGAGTAAATTATAAAAGATATGAATATCGAGACAACCGCGTCAGTCCGTTAAAACCGTGATTTCAAGACTGAAAAAACACTCTCCTACGCTCAAAGCCTTAGCCACAGCGCATCCCGAATTAACGAAGACCATCATCAGAGGGGCGACTAAGGAACTGGTGAACTATTTGTGCGAAGGCTCCTCTAATGTTTTAAAAGGGAACGCCCCGTTGTCTAATGTTCAGAAAGCGAAGTTAACACGGCATAAAACAGGTTCCCGAACACTAGCGAAAAAGTCTACAGAAAAAGAAGCATATCTTACAGAAAGGTGACTTCCTGGGCGCCCTCGTTTTGGGAATGTTTGGTCAGAAGTAATGGAATATACAAAGAAGATAGCTCTCGTGGAACCCAGATTGGTGGAATCGCTAAAATAACCACAACTCCCTGTGCTGCCCGCGATCAGAGCGATACATAACGTGGACAATGGTATGCGTAACGCGCCGCAATTTGTCGATTTGACGGAAGTAGAGAAAGTGAAACTGTACAATCAGATTCTACAAAGTTATTTAACATGGATCCATACGTTCTTCGGCAAACCGCTTGAGAGTTTAGTTGGTTCATCAATCCATTCAAGCACCTACACCAGGCACATCACCCATCCCTGAAACAGTACCGCTATTATCCCTGACGAGCGCAGAGACCCCACACGGTATCCAGGAAAATGTAGGAAAAGAAATCATTGAGAACGTCTCGCAGTCTATGCAGAAGAAAGCGGGGTTGTTTATTAAACGTATGAAGAACAGTACTGACACGACCTGGAATGATAAAGGTAACTCGTGTACAGAAATTACGTCGTTCCTAATACGAATGTGGCCGACTTGGTGAATGGTGCTCTTGAACATCGTCAACACTTTACACAGAGCAGCTGGGAGAATTTCGCACAAAGATTGAAAAACATCAATGTTCGGCAAGAACTCTTCTGGTTATAAGAAACGGTGGGATTGGATGCAGAGACCCCAGTTAGTACGGGAGAGCGGAATATCGCCATCAGACAAGTCCTGTCTGGTCCACAGCGAGAACGTCTTGGGGAAGGTCCAGACGGCAATCAATATATTGGGATAACTACTGATGTGCATAAAAGATAACCGCAGAGGAAATTAGACATTCGCCGACTGTTCAACGGACGGAAACAGTGATATTGTACCTCATTCTTCCCAGCAATAGCTGGATGAAATATTTCCAGGATAATACGCTCTCACATTACGTTAAACTCAACATTAAAAGTGTGGTGGAAAACGATGAGAAGAATTCATGTGACGCAGCTTCCTCATCCGATAGAATTGACGAGAAATGGGAAGCCGGGCTAGTGGAAATACATCACCAGTATATGTGGTACAACGTCTACTCCAAAACAGTTTGGTTGAACAAAACAGAGGATTAGACATAACATTCGATTGAATTTAGGAGAGGGTATTATTCCTCCGGAGACGTACTAGTGAAAGCCTTGAATAACCTCATAGGTCAAGGTGGGAGAAGGATATTGCAAAAACGCCTGTATTTTGACTTCAACAAGATGTCCGAAAAGTGTAAAATTAGTATGGTCATGGATGTAACTGTAGAGATGAGTGAGCAGCTACAAACACTGTTGGGGTTCACGAATGCCAAATACAGGTACGGAAGCCATACGGGTCACCGAGCCGTCGACATCGAACAAGGTCGTCACGCCCTTTATTTGTACACAGACACCTTAGAGCCTTGTTCGACTCGTTCCCCGTTTAAGGATTTTCCCCGTCTAACAAATACATCGTTTATTTTATAAAACAAGGTGGACATGGTCTACCTATATTCATGAGTACCAGAAAACAGAGGGGACACGGCTTGGGGAATATTATAGGAGAACATGTCAAAACTGATTCCTCTCGTAACTCGGGGCGTTAAAGCTGTAGCTAAACAGGCGGTCACTTCAGGCTTTCAGTTCATCGGTGATATGTTAATCGAGGCAAAACCAAAAGCAGCCAAACACGGAGCGAAAGAAGCCGGCAGTAATTTATTGGATAAAGCCGTAAGACAGGACACGAGCAAACCACCGGGTATAAATTGGAAAATCACTTCAAAACCAGGCAGTCTCTCTAGAAACAAGCGTGAGAGAAACAGCCGATATATTCGGTTCTTAAATCTGGCTTTAAAAATCGCGGTTGAGATTCTAAGGCTACGTCCGGGAATCCACCGTATTCCCGAGTCTGAATGTGAGGTGCCGATGAAAGCTTTCCTGTAGAGTAATATGGTTGCTCTTTAGTCGCCAGACGTCGTCAATTTTCCCCACTTCTGCATATCGCTTCAATTTATTTCACCCACAATCGTGCAAATGTGTCAAGAGTGAGCTGGATATGTTTACTTTGCTTTACTTTGCCGCCCACACAGACGAGTGTAGAACACGATCAATGGGTCGAACATCACCCGCTCTCTAGCGTTGCGGACAGTGGACCCATAGGATTCAGTATTTCGGGGGAGGATTAAATTGATTCGGGGGAGGATTAAATTGATCTGGCAAATTTAATGCTATAGGTGAAACCTAAGATAATATAATAATGGAACAGACCTAAGGGAGCAAGGCGATGTGGGACCGGTGAATTTATGGCTTCATTCTTAATACAGGCCAAGTCGATTTTAGTATCAGTGAAAAACTCATTTCGTTCACCAACAATCATTATCCATATATGACCTATTTGGAGACGTTACTCAGTTAAGGAAGCGAAGCCAAAGCCACCCAGCTGACAGCCTCGTTGTTGAGCAAAGACACGCCTCCTCATATGGAAGTAGCCGATAACCGAGGACTGACTCATCGTAAACAATACGCTACATGAAGCAGGTCTGTTGATATGATGTGAAAATTCCACCTGGACATGTTTTTACAGAATAGATATTTGCTGAACGGAGCTGACATCAAACTTGCATGAATGTCTCGATCACCAGATGCTGCCTGTAAAATAACGATCCGGGAGACATCTCGCTTTGCCCGAAAAGTGAAGCTGAACCCAAGTGTACAGTTAGAATATATCAAGGCGTTAGAGAAGAATCCCGTCGTTTATCCGCTCACCAGAGTAGACACCAACTTCTTGTCGGTTCCACGACAAAACCTGACGGTGAACCAAGACAATTTGTTCCTTGGTCAGCTCCCAAAGGCGTCTCCTCATCCGCTGTGTGGATACAGACGCTTTGAACGGGGTGTTTAATAAAAATCCGTTTAACCTTCGGAACCTGGGCAAAAATCATTCATCGCTTCATGCTGATGGTCTACAAATTCCATCAAAACCGTTACAACCTGGCTTCAGAGGAAACTGATTAGGAAGTTACCTGGGACTGTATACCAGTACCGGGCAGCTCTTCAAGGACGAGAGCAACGATATTACTCGGAATGACTTCGGTTCGGGATTCTTTTGTTATGACTTAACTCCTGATTTAGCGGACGGAAGCCATTTCAACCTGGTCAAACATGGAAATCTGCACCCAATACCATCAATTCGATAATATTCTCTACATCGACAGCAGCAGCAATATAGTTTCCGATTACACTACATAATGAATACAGCACAAATATGAAGTATCTTAGAGCGGGATTGTTTTAGAAAAGCTACTTTCAAAGGAGTGTTTCCTTGGAACAAACTACCCAAGCGAGTGCTCTAAACCTTTTCCGCATTGTACGTGTGCAATACCGATAAACAGGACAGGCCCGGGAGCCACTGATTTTGTCATGTACATCGATGAGCAACGAAGAGGGGCTTATTTCCATTCATACGGCCAATCCTCGCTAATAGTATACAAAGCGTATTTAAATGTCACTTGACCTCAGAAATTTGCATATTAGGGAGGTCACGGGAGGGTCACAGAGGTCAAATGCAATATAGTTCCGGCAGAAAGACCAAAAGCTACCTCCAATCCAGGAGAGTTCCAATTGCTGCAGGGGATGTATTCAGGATGTATTCATCCGCGGTGATGCGGTTTGGCCGCGGTTTTGGCGGTGATTCGGTCTCGGGGAAAAAGCTTCCGCGGAGAAAAAGTAGTCCCTAGATAAAATGGTCCGATGGGGTCGAGTGAGGTATCAAAGTGAAGCTTATGTGAAGGGGCATCTAATGGGCTGGGTGTGGGGTTGACATATCGGCCTTCTGCGCATGCGCGGTGGCCGAAGGGTATGAAAACAGCCGTTTTGGGATGTAGGGGAGTCCCTAATGGTCCAATGGAGTCGAGTGAGGTATCAAAGTGAAGCCTAGGTGAAGGGGTATTTTATGGCTGGGTTAGTGCATGTAAAATTTTTCCTGAAAAAAAACGGAACTCGGACTTTATCGAAAAATCCGGGAAAATACCTATATGGGGTATGGGGGTCCGATTGTGTCGAGTGAGGTATCAAAGTGAAGCATTAGGATTTCGCTGACGTCCTAGTGATAAACATAATCTATAGGTGTTGTACCATGTTAATAGGATCAGTCTAGCATCTGTACCACCCTAGGGTCGAGCGTTTATTGTCCCGTGTATCTCCGCAAGAAAACAACAAACAAAATGGCGGCTCCAGGATGGTGTGGGGATGCCCTTTCCATATCACGGCGTCGATCGTAGCGCCATCTGCACACATTGACGCAAGGGAGACAACTCGTGTGGCCTAAGGATATGGAAATAGCCGTGTTGGAGCTAGGGGAGCCACAAATGGTCCAATGGGATCGAGTGAGGTATCAAAGTAAAGCCTAGGTGAAGGGGCATCTGATGGGCTGGGTGTGGGGTTGAACTAGCGTCATTCTGCGCATGCGCGGTGGCCCAAGGGTATGGAATAGCCGTTTCGGAGCCAAGGGAGTTACTACTGGTCCAGTGGGGTCATATGAGGTATCAATGTGAAGCCTAGGTGAGGGGGCATCTGATGGGCTGGGTATGGGGTTGAACTAGCGTCATTCTGCGCATGCGCGGTGGCCCAAGGGTATGGAAATAGCCGTTTTGGAGCTAGGGGAGTTACTACTGGTCCAGTGGGGTCGAATGAGGTATTAAAGTGAAGCCTATGTGAGGGGGCATCTGACTCGACTAGTGGGTTTGAACTAGCGTCATTCTGCGCATGCGCGGTGGCCCAAGGGTATGGAAATAGCCGTGTTGGGAGCTAGGGGAGCCACAAATGGTCCAGTGGGGTCGTATGAGGTATCAAAGTAAAGCCTAGGTGAAGGGGCATCTGACTGGACTAGTGGCTCGGCCGTTGTCACCATTCTGCGCATGCGCGGTGGCCCAAGGGTATGGAAATAGCCGTTTTGGAGATAGCGAAGCCAATAATGGTCCAATGGGATCGAGTGAGGTATCAAAGTGAAGCTTATGTGAAGGGGCATCTGACTCGACTAGTGGGTTGACATAGCGTCATTCTGCGCATGCGCGGTGGCCCAAGGGTATGGAAATAGCCGTGTTGGAGCTAGGGGAGTCCCTAATGGTCCAATGGGGTCGAGTGAGGTATCCATGTGAAGCATTCGTGAAGGGGCATCTGGTGGGTTGGGTGTGCGGTAGGAATATCATTCTGCGCATGCGCAGACGCAATGCGGAGCTCTCGTCCAATCAGAAGCGAGTATTTCAAATCCGCCACGGAGCTCTCGTCCAATCAGAAGCGAGTATTTTGACCCGGTGCATTATGGGGCATATCCAAGATGGCGGCACGTATGTTCAAGATGGCGGCACATCCGGTGTCGAAAACTGGCCATTTTATCGGGATGTGGTCACCTAGTGTCGAAAACTGGACCCTGTATGGGTCCCGCCAGACGTTTTGGGAGCTAGGGGAGTCCCTAATGGTCCAATGGGGTCGAGTGAGGTCTTATTTTGAAGCTCTCGTGGAGGAGCATCTGATGGGCTGGGTGTGGGGTTGAAATAGCGGCATTCTGCGCATGCGCAGCCTGGCCGTAGCATAGAAATAGACGTGTTGGGGGGTATGTGGGTGTGTGTTTGGGTTTGAGATGGGCTATTCACGGTTCGAATGGGTCGTGTGAGGTATCAATGTGAAGCTTGTGTGGGGTAGAGTCAGAATGGCGTGTTTTAAAATGCAAGTCGCGTCAATCTGTGCATGCGCATTTGGTTGTAGTAAGTAAAGTGGCCATTTTGGGGCAGTGAAGGAAGGTATTTGGGGTCGAGATGGACCATCCTTTGTCTGAATGCGTCCTGGGAGGTGTCATTTTGTAGTTCTCGGGGTGTACATTCCGAATTGAGGGATGTTCCCGTCATCTGTGACGTCATCGATGACGTCATCAGTAGGAGTATTAGCGAAAGTGAGCCTTTTAGGGCCGTGCAGGAAGGTATTTGGTGTAGAGATGGACCATCCGCGTTGCGAATGCGTCATGGGATGTGTCATGTTGTAGCTCTCGGAGTATAGACCCCGATTTCAGGGATGTTTACAGCATCTGTGACGTCATCGATGACGTCATTAGTACAAGTTGTAGCGAAAGTGGGCCTTTTGGGGCAGTGCAGGAAGGTATTTGGTGTAGAGATGGATCATCCGCGGTCCAAATGGACCGTGTGAGGTATCATCTTGTAGCAACGCCCACCAACACCATTCTTAATGCTTCAACGCCCTGGTGAAATAGCTCAGAAGCTCTGATATTCCATGGAATTGTCACTAATTCTTCGAAATGCAGTGATGCCCGTCAACGCCCGTCGTTACACCTTAACACTCTAACATAACGCCATGATATAGACCAGAGAGAGAACAACAACAGCAACAACAACAAGGATGACACATGAGAGAACAACAACAACAAGAAGTTTTTTTCATATAGTTTATTCTCCCCAATGTTACATCATACCCACGCTGGGGGAGCCGCGTTGGGTATATTTACAATTCAAGAAGATTCTTATCCAATCAGAGGCCACCATTTGCATGTTTCATATTCGCTCCTGTCCGTTAGATGTATTCTTGTCCAATCAGAAGTCTCCATTTCAGAAAGTGCCATCTGAACCGTTTATTCTAATCATCGTCGGGCAGGCCAGGATACCGTTGAGGCAACATATCCTCAGATAGTTGTTTGCGCATTCTGAGTATCTATCAGTGCATGGGTGAATACTTTCATCCGATGGAGGTGGTGGTCAGTTTAACCACGAAGAACGCAACATTGGTCATTATCTCCACTATCCACTTGGTGTTACAATTCAGGAAGACTTGTCCAATCAGAGGCCACCATGTCCAATCAGAAGTCTTCATTTCAGAAAGTTCCATCTTCGGCCATGTTCGCTTTGAACCGTTTATTCTAATCATCATCGGGCAGCCCAGGATACCGTTGAGGCAACATATCCTCAGATAGTTGCTTGTGCATTCTGAGTATCTATCAGTGCCTGGGTGAATACATTCACCCGATGGGTTGGTCGGTCAGCTTGGTCACGAAGAACGTAACATTGGTCACACTGTCCACTGTCCACTGTCCACTTGGTGTTGGGGCGTTGCAACCGGGCCCATTCCAAGGGATCCACGGTGTTCAGTTTCTCCAGCATCGTCTCTAGCGACACTCGGTTAATGATGGTAAACGGTTGGTCAAATACCTGGATGTTACTGCTCGAGTAAAAGTATCGGACTTGGACTGTCTCTTTATGCTGCAGCACATAACCAAACGCCAGATTCAATTTGAAGGCCGTAGTTTGATCTTTGAAGATGGCTTCTACGTAGCTACGCAGACGGGCGAGGTCGGTCAGTCGGAAATTGTAGATATCTTGAATAGGGCGATGACGGTGGAAACAGTGCCGTATCATGGACCAATGGCGCCGATAGATGTCACTCACTGGATGGGCGCCCTGTAAGAGATCGCTAGGAACATTTATGGGCTCGTCCAGAAAATGTCCGATGTTGTCAGGCGTATGACTCGAAACCGTAACGGTGGGGTCCGGCTGGATATCCAGGCTCTGAACTGTGGGTATAGACGGGCTCTCCTTCATCGCATCACCAGTGGCATTCGTCTCCCCGGGGCTCATCTTCACTAGGTCTGACCTTCCGCGGCTCCTCCTCAGTAGGAAGTTGTCGCACATGCCATGGTACCGGGGCATGAATCAACCGCTGGTGTCGCAGCAACTGACTGCGTCGTTTGAAGAGTTGACCACAACCGTTACATTGTGCCGTCGCGCCCTCGTGGAATGAGCGTTCGTGGCCTAGTAAATGATCCTCCCGATTGAATGACCGTGCGCAGGTTGTACAAGTATACCGAGCATCGTTGTGGGTGGAGGCCTCGTGGCGTCGTAAATTATCTAGACGAGTAAACAGCTTCTGGCAAGTTGTGCAAGTGAACATCTTGGTGGTTGACAGAGGGTCTGATGAAACGTCCAGGCCGCTTCCCTTTTATAGCACGCTAGCTGGTGATCTATTTTTAGCACACTCAGTTCAATTATCCCCAAGTCGAGGGCCGAGCCGTGACATCTTCGGTAACATCCGTGTCTCTTCGGTCACCTCCGTACCGTCAACGATCAACATGTAGACATATAGAGTATGTACGGCATGTTATGGCATTCATCAGTGCATGAGTGACGCATTCAGCCGATGGGAGTGGTCGGTCAGCTTGGTAACGAAAAACGTAACATTGGTCACACTCTCCACTGTCCACTTGGTGTTGGGGCGTTGTTGTTGGGCCCATTCCAAGGGATCCACGGTGTCCAGTTTCTCCAGCATCGTCTCTAGCGACACTCGGTTAATGATGATGAAACGGTTGGTCAAATACCACAGGATATTTTTGCTCGGAGTAAAAATATCGGACTTGGACTGTCTCTTTATGCTGCAGCACATAACCAAACGCCAGATTCAATTTGAAGGCCGTAGTTTGATCTTTGCTTGAAGATGGCTTCTACGTAGCTCGTGAGACGGGCGAATCGGTCAGTGGAAATTGTAGATATCTTGAATAGGGCGATGAAGGTAGAAACAGTGCCGGATCATGGGCCAATGGCGCCGATAAATGTCACTCACTGGATGGTCTTCGTGTAACAGATCGCTGGGAACATTTATGGCTTCGTCCACGAAGTGTACTTCGCCCTCCACGTCGTACAAAATCTGGCCCAAGGTCTTGTCGTCGGAATTTGACTGTTGAATTAGAGCGACATCATCATCGGCCCTCGTGCGATGGGTGGGAGTTCCCCCTGTCTCGATATTGGTGCCTACGGGCTCTTCTACCTGCAAACGTGGCTGCAGAACAGGGCGTCGTGTGCGTTGGTGTCGCAACAACTGACTGGTCAGTTTGAAAAGCCGACCACATTCTTCGCATGGACGCCTGGGTACTTCATGGCGTGCACGTGTGTGGCGCTGTAAATGATCCGGGCGCTGAAACGACAGTGTACATATCGTACAGTTATACCGGGCGGTTTCGCCCAGGTGCTTGTTAGCCTCATGGCGGAGCAAGTCGTGCAGGCGAGTAAACTGCTTCTGGCAAGTTGTGCAAGTGAACATCTTGGTGGTTGACAGAGTGTCTGATGAAACGGCCAGGCCGCTTCCCTTTTATAGCACGCTAGCC
>JAVTVY010004380.1:0-37084 GCA_036873755.1 Hanleya hanleyi
AAGTCAGTCCTAGATTACCATTTGATTTGATTTGATTTTTATTTCACCATGCATAACAATAATGTTCAGTAAACAAAATGTAATAGTGGCGGGATGAAAACCCTGAGGGGTTTGTTTTATCCCAAAATAATTATTATATTTACAAAGATGATAATATGCGGTAAACTCTGTCATAGTGAGACAAAAACACAACTTTAATTTCCAACTTCCACAGACGGCAAACAGAATAGATGTCTAATTATGTTCCAGTAATAAATACGATTATATCCTCGATTTGAATAATGAGAGCGAAACATGAGATTTTAACTGAGAGGGTAAATTGTTCCATATTTTAGGACCCTTTATTTTAGTACTATAAGAAGATAAGTCAAGAGTAGTAAAAATCGCGATATAAATTTAATTTAGCCTGTCTAGTTGGGTACCTGTGGACAACAGATAATTTTGAAAAATATGATCTGAAAGTGTTTGGAATTAGGTCTGTATGATTGAAAAATTTGTCAACAAAAATTAACACCTGGTAGTCGTTTATTTGTTTTATGGACAATATTTGTAATTTTTGGAATGAGATGATCATAGTTTTACTTTAACAATTATTATCACGTTTGATTACAGATAAATGTCGAGTGAAACATTAGAATCTAATGCGTATATTTTTTCTCTTTCAGGACGATGCGTAAACGCAGAAATTTACAAGACATTCACCATAGATAACGGTTTTGTAATGGTGTAACTCATAATTTTGTTTTTGTTTAATTTGCGCTTTTGAAGCGCGCCTTGTTTGGTAAGCTTTTAAAGTTACATCTGCAAATATCTATACGTGATGAGTACTCTATTCATCTGAAGTTTGTAATTTCGATAGAAGTCGGATACCCGTGGTTGTACATTTACAACTTTTAGAGCAACGCCGCATGGCATTTTCATACAGAGAGATACTTATTTTGTCACCTGGTATCGTCGATTCAGTTATGAGAGATCGTGTATGTAATTAACAAGAAACACTGCGATAGTCTTGTTTCGCCGTTGGGCTTAAGTGGGTAATCAAAATAACCATTGTTTATTACTGCTTAATTGTGGTTGTGGTGAGAAACAAATAAGCTGGATGTGAAAGACGATGTTTATAGTACTAAAGATGCGATCATATATGTCCAACCTTCCAGAAATGCACTTAAATATATTTTTCATGGAACAAAACTGCATGGCTTATTTAGAGCCCGGAGTGATCAATTGAAACTGTCCCGGAAATGTGCAACTGTGAATAAACAAAAAGTATAAAATCAAAGACACTTGTTGCCTTTTATTTAATAATGTCTTTGAAATGAACAATCCCTTCAGCGATACTTCCCGTGAACGTCCATTTATTTGAATTATGGTAGTAATAAAGCAAATGCCCGTGGATGCCGCCTCCGGAAGTAACTCCTGCGTCCTTCGTGGCTCGAAAGTCAAGCTGTGGATAGACCAATAGAACAGACAAAAAAGCTGATCACTTTACTATTATTATGGCTAGACAATAAATTGACAGCTTGGCAATATTGTTTACTAATCAAGCAGGATTCTTACCTATATGCTCACCGGAAATTAGTTTCTTCCACGTATAGTCCTGCTGGATAGGGATATGGGACTTTCTTGCACAATCATATGTTTATTGGTTAGAATCTTACAACAAAATATAAACATAACGAAGAAATATGTGCATATACGAATAATATTATCCGGAGAAAAGGCGGTCATTCCTCTAGTTTCAATATGTCCATGCAGCAAACAAACCTGCAATGTAGAATAAAAGTGCGTTAAGTTGACCATAATAAATAAAACACCGATAATCAAATATTTGGATCTGTTTCGATAAAGTCTCGAATAAACGATTGGTTGTCAAAAAATACATCTGTCTCAGCGCATTGCCGAGAAATTCACTTCAATCTAAAACATTAAAAATGCTTGAAGACTCAATGGAAATTCACACCTCCACTTTCTCTCAAGTAGCGATGTTCAAAAAATATTCTCCCGTGAAAATTCTTTTTCATGGCACTCACCAAAGTATAGCTCTAGAAACTTTCTGGATAATTTTAATGTATTCAACTTGTGAATTGAAGGATCGTGAATATAGCGTTTTCCTCTCTGATCTGGTAGGCCTATATCGCCATGAACGTTTCGACAGACACATGTTCTACACCGCTCTTTATTTTCCCGCCATGCGGGAGCAGTCCTGTGTCGACTTTTCTATGCTGGGGATAAACGGCAGTCGAAATGGAAGGCCACGTGCGTGTACGCGTGTGCTCCTTGACCGTACACAAGCTGGGGTTTTTTTTCAGACAGACACGTAGAATAAATATTAAAGCTAAACGCGCGTGTTGATGACACATGATTTTTCCTATGGACTGCAATACAGTACACAGGCCAAATAACATAAGAAACCTTTCCATTTTTTGGTTTATTTAACGTAAAACATAGAGTCGATTTGCCGAGAATTTTCGGCGATATCCCGACATTAGTTTTTTTTTATCAATTTCCTTGAAAACGCATTCATAAAATAAAATATTTAAATACATTTTTTATCTCGAGTATTATAGGATCATGAAAATATAAATATCATTTCTGTCTCTTCAGCTCTTTTCATGTTATATTTATTGGGAAAAGTGTAACACGATTTGCCAGTGAGGTATTAAAACGTGCTCTGAAGTGGGCGAATTTCAGTGGAATTCCCCGCAAATCGTGTTACACGTTTTCCGGTAAACATTACAAGAAAACCGCTGAAGATACAAAAATCATATAATAGTTACATGGTCCCACAATACTCGCGATGAAAAATATTTATTTGGAAATTTGATGCGAAGAATCAAATGTTGTTTGTGACACATAACGAGTTCTTCTCGTGAGATTCCACGAGATCCCGCGACACTGTTTACATACGGGTATTTCCCTTTGTCTGAAACATCTTTCATCGTCGCCATATTTGATCGGTCCATGCTGAGCTCTATGCACATTAGTACAATCCAATTTTTTAAGCTATTTTGCGTTACCCACCACCAACCCCTAAATTCACCACCAAAAGGGGACTTCACTATATTTACATACGTTCATTTACCCCCAAGATGGATTCCAGCACACTCTCCATGCACTCAATCATACATAATCTTACATCATCATGCATAATAGACAGCTCCCGCAGTCTATTTAGGCAGCTCCCGCTGCACTTTGCTTAGGTACATATATAATAGACACACTCTGCTTAGGTACATGCATAATAGACGGCTCCCGCGGTCTATTTAGGCAGCTCCCGCTGCACTCTGCTTAGGTACATGTATAATAGACGGCTTCCGCGGTCTATTTAGGCAGCTCCCGCTGCACTCTGCATTAGGTACATGTATAATAGACGGCTCCCGCGGTCTATTTAGGCAGCTCCCGCTGCACTCTGCTTAGGTACATGTATGATAGACGGCTCCCGCGGTCTATTTAGGCAGCTCCTGCTGCACTCTGCTTAGGTACATGTATAATTGCTCCTGCTTCTTCCATGGGATTATACGTAATGTGTATATGCTATGCCTATGGGGCACACAGTTATAGCCATTGGTATTATCCGTCGATCTGTTTGTAATCTTGCATAACGATGGTGAGCTGTGTGCCCCCATAAGCCAAAGTGAGTATAAAGAATAAAGAATATATATCAAACTTAACTCGTCGTGTTGTGTGTCATAAATAGATTTCTATTGTATCCATGCGTTTTCAAGGAAAGTGATCAAAACCTAGTGTCGGCATTATCGCGAAAATTTCCAGGCGAATCGACACCATTTTTCCACGGTACGTAGACTTCCGTATCGCCCTGAATAACAAGGAAATATTTATCAACCTAAATATTTCTGAAACGGGTATTTCTTCAAGTTAAATAGTAACTGAACAAAATTCAGATCAGTAAGATATCGGCAGAGTTATCTGTTGATTACCTTTTCCGGCCTATTCAAAGAAAATTTTTACACCGTGCATACTTGGGGAGGGTGTTATTAAACCATTCAGTTTTATTTGCGTACGTGACACTTCCATTATCACAGCTAGATGATTGTCATTTTCATAGAAAAATTTTGCACACAAACAGCGACTTCCCGTAATCAAACCTTTAAAACAAACGCGGAAGGCGATTAAAGTGTAATTTATTTCCCCTGTGTTAAACCCGTTTTCACATTCGCTGATAGCGCTATATTTTGTTACACATGTGCGCAGTTGAGAGCTAAGGCACGGCCTGTTCACCCAGTGTGTATTTATGTGCAGCTTAACACGTGCGATCGTCTTTTGTCAGCCGACAATCGTTTTCTTCCAAACGACGACGTTTTCTTCCGAACGACAGCGGCACCTTCAGCAGTCTCCGGTGATGGTTTTTTTGATCGTTTGCTACACAAAAAAACGATGGTGCAAACGATGGGTGTAGTAGCTGAGCGTTTTTTTCCATCGTTTAAAACGTCTCAACAGCTAACGATGGTTGGATACGGTCCCTAAGACATCAGTATTCTCTAGCACAGACCATACAGGTTCAGACTAACACAGCGTTATGGCACTGATGTCTGACCCTATAGAGGAAGGTAAGACATCAGTATTCTCTAGCACAGATACACAGCATTATGGCACTGGTAAGACATCCATATACTCTAGCACAGACCATACAGGTTCAGACTAACACAGCGTTATGGCACTGGTGTCTGACCCTACAGAGGCAGGTAAGACATCCATATACTCTAGCACAGACCACACAGGTTCAGACTAACACAGCGTTATGGCACTGGTGTCTGACCCTACAGAGGCAGGTAAGACATCCATATACTCTAGCACAGTCCATACAGGTTCAGACTAACACAGCGTTATGGCACTGGTGTCTGACCCTACAGAGGAAGGTAAGACATCAGTATACTCTAGCATAGCCAATACAGGTTCAGACTAACACAGCGTTATGGCACTGGTGTCGCACTCTACAGAAGAAGGTAAGACATCTGTATACTCTAGCACTGACCATACAGGTTCAGACTAACTCAGCGATGGCACTGATATCTGACCCTACAGAGGGAGGTAAGACATCAATATACTCTAGCACAGACCATACAGGTTCAGACTAACTCAGTGTTAGGGTACTGGTGTCTGATCCTACAGAGGAAGGTAAGATATCAGTATACTCTAGCACAGACCATACAGGTTCAGACTAACTCAGTGTTAGGGTACTGGTGGCTGATCCTACAGAGGAAGGTAAGATATCAGTATACTCTAGCACAGACCATACAGGTTCAGACTAACTCAGTGTTAGGGTACTGGTGTCTGATCCTACAGAGGAAGGTAAGACATTAGTATACTCTAGCATAGACCATACAGGTTCAGACTAACACAGCGTTATGGCACTGGTGTCTGACTCTACAGAGGAAGGTAAGTACATCAGTATACTCTAGCACAGATAATACAGGTTCAGACTAACACAGCGTTATGGCACTGGTGTCTGACCCCACATAGGAAGGTAACACATCAGTATACTCTAGCACAGACCATACAGGTTCAGACTAACACAGCATTATGGCACTGGTGTCTGACCCTACATAGGAAGATAAGACATCAGTATACTCTAGCACAGACCATACAGGTTCAGAGTAACACAGCGTTATGGCACTGGTGTCTGACCCTACATAGGAAGGTAAAACATCAGTATACTCTAGCACAGACCATACAGGTTCAGACTAACACAGCGTTATGGCACTGGTGTCTCACTCTACAGAGGAAGGTAAGACATCAGTATACTCCAGCACAGACCATACAGGTTCAGACTAACACAGCGTTATGGCACTGCTGTCTCACCCTACAGAGGAAGGTAAGACATCAGTATTCTCTAGCACAGACCATACAGGTTCAGACTAACACAGCGTTATGGCACTGGTGTCTCACTCTACAGAGGAAGGTAAGACATCAGTATTCTCTAGCACAGACCATACAGGTCCAGACTAACACAGCGTTATGGCACTGATGTCTCGCTCTACAGAGGAAGGTAAGACATCAGTATTCTCTAGCACAGACCATACAGGTTCAGACTAACACAGCGTTATGGCACTGGTGTCTCGCTCTACAGAGGAAGGTAAGACATCAGTATTCTCTAGCACAGACCATACAGGTTCAGACTAACACAGCGTTATGGCACTGGTGTCTCACTCTACAGAGGAAGGTAAGACATCAGTATACTCTAGCACAGACCATACAGGTTCAGACTAACACAGCGTTATGGCACTGGTGTCTCACTCTACAGAGGAAGGTAAGACATCAGTATTCTCTAGCACAGACCATACAGGTTCAGACTAACACAGCATTATGGCACTGGTGTCTCACCCTACAGAGGAAGGTAAGACATCAATATTCTCTAGTACAGACCATACAGGTTCAGACTAACACAGCGTTATGGCACTGGTGTCTCACCCTACAGAGGAAGGTAAGACATCAGTATACTCTAGCACAGACCATACAGGTTCAGACTAACACAGCGTTATGGCACTGGTGTCTGACCCTACAGAGGCAGGTAAAACATCAATATTCTCTAGCACAGACCATACAGGTTCAGACTAACACAGCGTTATGGCACTGGTGTCTCACTCTACAGAGGAAGGTAAGACATCAGTATACTCTAGCACAGACCATACAGGTTCAGACTAACACAGCGTTATGGCACTGGTGTCTCACTCTACAGAGGAAGGTAAGACATCAGTATTCTCTAGCACAGACCATACAGGTTCAGACTAACACAGCGTTAGGGTACTGGTGTCTGACCCTACAGAGGAAGGTAAGACATCAGTATACTCTAGCACAGATGCACAGCATTATGGCACTGGTAAGACATCCATATACTCTAGCACAGACCATACAGGTTCAGACTAACACAGCGTTATGGCACTGGTGTCTCACTCCACAGAGGCAGATAAGACATCAGTATTCTCAAGCACAGACCATACAGGTTCAGACTAACACAGCGTTAGGGTACTGGTGTCTGACCCTACAGAGGAAGGTAAGACATCAGTATACTCTAGCACAGACCATACAGGTTCAAACTAACACAGCGTTGTGGCACTGGTGTCTCGCTCTACAGAGGAAGGTAAGACATCAGTATGCTCTAGCACAGACCACACAGGTTCGGACTAACACAGCATTATGGCACTGTTGTCTGACCCTACAGAGGCAGATAAGACATCAATATTCTCTAGCACAGACCATACAGGTTCAGACTAACACAGCATTATGGCACTGGTGTCTGATCCTACAGAGGAAGGTAAGACATCAGTATACTCTAGCACAGACCATACAGGTTCAGACTAACTCAGTGTTAGGGTACTGGTGTCTGATCCTACAGAGGAAGGTAAGACATCAGTATACTCTAGCACAGACCATACAGGTTCAGACTAACTCAGTGTTAGGGTACTGGTGTCTGATCCTACAGAGGAAGGTAAGACATTAGTATACTCTAGCACAGACCATACAGGTTCAGACTAACACAGCGTTATGGCACTGGTGTCTGACTCTACAGACTCTGAGGAAGGTAAGACATCAGTATACTCCAGCACAGACAATACAGGTTCAGACTAACACAGCGTTATGGCACTGGTGTCTGACCCTACAGAGGAAGGTAAGACATCAGTATACTCTAGCACAGACCATACAGGTTCAGACTAACACAGCGTTATGGCACTGGTGTCTCACTCTACAGAGGAAGGTAAGACATCAGTATACTCTAGCACAGACCATACAGGTTCAGACTAACACAGCGTTATTGCACTGGTGTCTCACTCTACAGAGGAAGGTAAAACATCAGTATACTCTAGCACAGACCATACAGGTTCAGACTAACACAGCGTTATGGCACTGGTGTCTCACCCTACAGAGGAAGGTAAGACATCAGTATACTCTAGCACAGACCATACAGGTTCAGACTAACACAGCGTTATGGCACTGGTGTCTGACCCCACAGAGGCAGGTAAGGCATCAGTATACTCTAGCACAGACCAGACAGGTTCAGACTAACACAGCGTTATGGCACTGGTGTCTGACCCCACAGAGGCAGATAAGACATCAGTATACTCCAGCACAGACCATACAGGTTCAGACTAACACAGCGTTATGGCACTGGTGTCTGACCCCACAGAGGCAGATAAGACATCAGTATACTCTAGCACAGACCAGACAGGTTCAGACTAACACAGCGTTATGGCACTGGTGTCTCGCTCTACAGAGGAAGGTAAGACATCAGTATACTCTAGCACAGACCATACAGGTTCAGACTAACACAGCGTTATGGCACTGGTGTCTGACCCCACAGAGGAAGGTAAGACATCAGTATACTCTAGCACAGACCATACAGGTTCAGACTAACACAGCGTTATGGCACTGGTGTCTCGCTCTACAGAGGAACGTAAAACATCAGTATTCTCTAGCACAGACCATACAGGTTCAGACTAACACAGCGTTATGGCACTGGTGTCTCACTCTACAGAGGAAGGTAAGACATCAATATTCTCTAGCACAGACCATACAGGTTCAGACTAACACAGCGTTATGGCACTGGTGTCTCGCTCTACAGAGGAAGGTAAAACATCAGTATTCTCTAGCACAGACCATACAGGTTCAGACTAACACAGCGTTATGCATAGTTACACACCGGAAGCTCTAAAGAGGAGTCTACTAGAGACATCTACGCAGAGTTCGTACGGGTCATGGAATTTCTGGAATATCATGTAAAAAAATGTTGCCTATTCCAGGTCCTGGAAAGTCAGGGAAATAAAGAATATTAAGCTTGGGTCAGGGAAAGTCATGAAATTTTGTATTTCTTGCTCTCAATATAATGTCCATCATGTATTTGTTTGAATTTCAATTTCTAAACTTGTCAAACGAAAATCGTGGTCGAAAAGAACTTGGGGTAAATCTAGAATTCTTTGGTAATTTCATACGGTGTTTACGTTATACGAACACCGCGGCAGAATATCGGAAACCTTTTGCCACGTGGATCATTGACGATTATTTCGAGGTTCCCGAAATTACCGTATTCAAGAACGATAACTCTTGACGTCTTCTGTAGTGAAACGGTCGCCATTTTGTTTATTCATCGAAGCGTGCAAGTGAAAAAAAACCAGGCTAAACTAACAAAGCTTTAGGCTATGCCGGGAAAGTGCCGGTTCAACGATATCTGGCTAGAGAATGAGCTGTACGACGGGTGGTTGGCGATATTTTCGATGTCTCATTTTCTTCAATAAACAGATGATTTGGAAGGACAAAGATATAAATGTTTCCCTCTGCTTGTCCCTGTCAGGGCTTCGGCGTAATAGTTAGTTTATGCACAACTCCTATGTGGAGGGAGCCATTATTTGATTTCTTTAGATCTGTATGATGTGTCTCATACATTTTGACTGCAAAAAGGGAGTAGTTGAGTATTTCATTTTTGCTATGGGGAGATGTCAACAGACATTGATGCTGGTGTTTTATTCACTCACCAATCCAGAGAGACATTTCCATGTAATAAAATGACAGACGTCAGTGTTTCCAACAACATGTTAATCCAGTTTATAATCAACGAGGAATCAACTTTATGAAGCGGACGAACATAAAATATGCACCCTGATCTCATCGCTGGGTGACTGACACATAACGAGTGACGTTGTAGACAAGTCAATGTACTATACAACCCGATCATCATTGCAGGACTTGGCTTGTACATGCGAAATTTAGACGTTTAGTTTGTATGTATTTTCAATCCTTTACATCCCTGGACATTTCATCTTTACTTCGTGTTTGATGGATAATGAACCAAACGTCGGCACCGCGGTACAGATTTAGCCCGGAAATATGGTCGACTGACTGCAGGCACGTGTCGCAATACTGTCGGGCTATCGTCCCTATTGCGGTAATGGAAACTTCCACTGACCCGGTGTTGTAACCCCACAAGGCTTCCCGACGAATTGAATTGGAAGAGTTCACTTTCAAAATAGGGAAGTAAGGCACAAAAGTTTTAAACATGCATATCGCTTTTCAACAACAACAACAACGTGAAGGCAGATTTTTCTTTCGTTTCGTAGACTCTATTTTCTTTGTATTTCATTCTTGAAACTTGCAACTCTGGCGGACAAATTCACGACCTACGCAATTTAATTATAATAACATCAACAACTACACAGGGGCTGTTTGAAGTTGAAGAAAAAGAAAAACATTTACGCGACAGATGGCTGATAAAAACTTTGGGGTTGGTAGCTTGTCGATGAAGAGGGCGGGTTACGCGCAACTGACATATTTTTAAGGATGGCCCCGAGTCTTTTAAATGAACTATGATAGAGATATCAAACATAATACACGGTTATCAATAGATCACAGTGATCAGGGTGAAGCGGTCCGCCATTTTGGATCTTCCATGAAAATAAGCGTCACATATAATTCGAACACAAGCGTTTTTCTGGAATTAGCGTGACAAATAATTTGAAAGTAGCCAATTTTTAAAGTTGCGAGTTTCATCACCGTTGTTTGTTATTGTGGGACATTTTTGATTCAATTATGTATGGCATTTGCATATTAAAATTAGGGCATGCAGACAAATAATGGCATTGACTTCGCAGGATATCCACCACCAATGAAGAATTTCAGTGTAAAAAATCTTCACATTTCTGGGAAAGTGTGCCCGAAAAGGTCATGGAATTTCCTGAAGTTGGTCATGGAAAGTCATGGAAAAGTCATGGAATTTCAGACATCCTAAGGTGTACGAACCCTGTCTACGGCTCCTTCTTTACTGTTTGGTGATGCTGTTGCCGAAGTTCGACCTGAAATGGATCGTATAGAGCATGACAGGTCAGTTGCTTCCGGTGCTTCGTCTAAAAGACCTATGGCTTCCGGGTCGGGTCCAGAGGCGAAGAAGGCTAAGAAGAACCCGCCTAGTTCCAAGGCTAATAAGGGTGCTTCCGGCCAACAGCATAACCAAGCGCCTACTTCTTTAGAGCCTAGAGTATCTACCTATGGCCATAAGAAGCAGGGTAAGGGGAAATCTAAGCAGTCAAAGAAGGATTCCTGATGTCTCGGGCCATACCGGGTGGCTTCCAGTATGGCGGGAACACCGAGACATAACGTTTCCAGTTCCCCAGCAACTAGACCTTCCGGTAGGGGGAAGGCTGCAGTTGTTTTGGAGGAACTGGATAAGAATCGGGACGGAAGCGTGGGTCATTCGAACGATCAGATATGGCTATCGCCTATTGTTCGACACGCTTCCTCCCTTGACTGCTCATCCCCTTCCGTCTCGTATACCATTACGAACGGGTCATCTATCAGCAATACAGTCCTCTGTGGACAAGCTGATAGAGAAGGCAGCTGTAATAGAGCTTCCGGTTTCGGACACGTCACCCGGGTTCTATTCGCCGGTCTTTCTGGTCCCCAAGAAAGACACGTCCGAGATGCGCATGGTTATAAACCTAAAGCGCCTCAACAAGGACTACCTCACTCCACCGCCACACTTCCGCATGGAGTCCTTCCGGTCTATCCGGACGGTACTCGGACAAGGGGAATGGCTGACTTCTCTGGATTTAAGGGATGCATACCTGCATATCCCGATACATCCGGGGGACAGGAAGTACTTGAGATTCATGGTCGGCAAACGACGCTTCCAAATTCAAGTGCTTCCGTTCGGCCTATCCACTTCCCCTTGGGTGTTCACGCGAGTGTTTACACCAGTGGCACAATTCCTGCACAGTCTAGGTATAAAGTACCACTTTTATATCGACGACTCCCTGCTAAGGAATGCCTGCAAGGAGCAGTTAATCCTAGACACCCAGTTTGTCTTAAGGATGTTGACTTCTCTGGGATACATCCCACACGAAGAGAAATCAGAGCTGATTCCTTCACAAAGGCGTAAATTTCTGGGGGTGGAATACGATACGCTACGAGCTCTCGCCAAACCCCCAGAAGATCGATGGCTAAAGATAACGACGAAGATACCTCAGTTCCTCAAGTTATCTCAGGCCAGGGCTTTACACTTTGCTGCGATAATCGGCCTCTTGACGTCAACACAGGACGTAACACCAAGAGGGTGGTTGCAGCTTCGTCCCTTAATGATTTACTTCAATCATCAATGGGTCGAAAGGCAGTTGAATCCGTGGATACCTGTAACACCGCTAGTCAAACAATGCCTCCAATGGTGGCTGGATCCACTCAACGTTATGCCAGGTGTGTCCCTACTTCCGTTTCGTCCGTCACATCACCTGTTCACGGACGCATCTATGGAAGGATGGGGAGCCCACCTCGAGTCCAAGTCGACATCCGGGTTATGGACAATCGAGGAACACTCGTACCATATAAACGTGTTGGAGTTCATGGCAGTGACACATGCCATCTGCACGTGGGTGAGCGTATTGACCGACAAGAACCTGCTGGTTGCGACGGACAACACAACAGTTGTGTCCTATATCAACAAGCAGGGGGGGACGAGATCTCCGCAATTACAAAGCCAAGCGGAAATCTTTTTCGGTCTGTTTTGGGACAACAACATATCGGTGTTGGCCAGACACATCCCGGGGGTACTGAACGTCTTAGCGGATTCGCTTTCACGACGGAATCAGATAATTCCCACGGAGTGGCAACTTCACCCAGACATACTAAAACAAATAGCTCATGTCTGGGAGATGCCACACATAGATCTGTTCGCCACTCGGCGCAACAATCTACTGCCCCTGTTCATGTCGCTGGTCCCGGATCCGTCGGCATATGCAGTGGACGCACTATCGCAGGACTGGTCAAGGATGGTAGCATATGCGTTCCCTCCTCCAGCTATCCTAGCGAAGGTACTTCAGAAGATCCGCGAACACATGTGTGTCGTTTACCTGATTGTTCCGTGGTGGCCAGCAAGGCCGTGGTTCCCGGATCTATTGGATCTTCTGGTAGATGTACCAAGACAGCTTCCGGTATGGCACAACCTACTGCGCCAGCCCGGAACGTCGACATTCCACAGCCAACCAGGACTGTTCCACTACCACGTGTGCAAGTGCTCAAGCAGCACTTCGCTCAGGCGGGATTTTCAGCGGAGGTTGGGCGCCGAATGGCACAATCAATTCGACCGTCCTCTTCTGCTGTATACAACTCAAAGTGGGCAATCTTCGATCTTTGGTGTGGAGAGAGGGATATCAATCCATCCTGCGCCACTATCCCTGAAGTAGCAGAGTTTCTATTGTATCTGTTCAGGGATAGGGGCCTGGTGCCTGCTACGGTAGAAGGTTATAGAGCAGCTATTGCTCAACCTATTCTACTGGATACTGGGATTAATCCCTCGACTGATCCAAACTTATCTGCACTAATTAAGTCATACAAGATAACTGGTCAGTCGGCTGTTCCGAAGTTACCTAAGTGGGACTTAGCCTTAGTACTTCGGCAATTAGGAGAGCCACCTTTCGAGCCAATAGAAGCTATTGAGCTGAAATATTTATCATACAAAACTTCGTTTTTGTTGGCTCTTGCTTCGGCAGCTAGAGTGTCAGAGCTGCATGCGCTCGATAAAAGGAACATCAGACACTCTAGGGACTGGAGCAAGGTAGTTCTCACAACAGTACCGGAGTTTGTGGCCAAGAATCAAGCCCTCTACGATTCCATATCTCGAGAGTTCACTATTCCAGCCTTATCTGATTTCCTTTCGTCCGGTCTTGAATCAGACATGTTAATGTGTCCGGTTCGGGCACTTGCGTGTTACCTGAATCGTACAGAGGAGATCAGAGCGGGAAGGAGGCGTTTGTTTATCCCTTTCGATCCCAAAGCCAAACAAGAAATAAGTAAAAACACTATCTCGAGTTGGCTCAAAAATACGATTCGGCTAGCGTACTCCACGGCTACTGATAGGCAAGCCGCGCTTGTAAGCGTTTCGGGTCACGAGATTAGGGCTCTAGCGGCATCATGGCCTCTATGGACCAACAGATCGGTGACAGACATTATGAGGGCGTGCTACTGGAGGTCAAACACGACATTTGCCTCCTACTATCTCCGGGACATGACGTTGGCATGTAACGACCTCTATTCTATCGGCCCACTTGTGACCGCACAGCGGGTGTCGGGGGGACCGAGGCCAGCAATATAGCTACAAAAGTCCGGGCGTACAGTTGTAACCCTGCTTGCGGGTGAGTGCATTTTTTCTCTCGGCCCCTTTCGAAAAAAAGGGGGGGGCGTATATTGCATCTCAGCCTTGAAGTCAGAGTAGCAACAGAGGCTCCCTGTGTACCATAGGCATACAGGTTATTACTGTTGTATGATTTCATGGATCCTCTGTGAGGTAGAAGATCTATGATTTCTACTTTGAACTAGTCACTATGTATGGCATATATCACTACCACGGATTGTATCAGTTTGCCCACCTACCTTACGGTGGCACTCTATGCAAAGAGTGGAAGTGAGGTAAGTTTTCAGCGCAAATAACAAAAAAAATTTACAAGTAAATTTTCTGTTATTAAGCTAAAACTTACCTCACTTCCAGTGATGCCCGCCCATCCTCCCCTCTATGATACATCCAGACCATGTATCGCAGTGGAACAAGAAGGAAGTAGAATTGTGGGTAGCTATGCTATCAGGTGACTAGCAGGGGAGATAACTGTGTCATTTAAATTCTTACTGTGGTATTTCATGTAGACAAGAAATGCAAAGAGTGGAAGTGAGGTAAGTTTTAGCTTAATAACAGAAAATTTACTTGTAAAATTTTTTTTTTAATGAGTTTGGAGGATCATCAAATTTAGTGGAACAATTTATCGAGTTTTGTTCACGAAATAAGGGGTAATTGAATTTTAACAGGGTGGTTGAATTATTAGGGGAGCACATGGTGATAAACAAAGCGTGAAACACCTGTATGGTGGGATATCGGGACCCTGTGATATTCTCCAATGAATATTCACAGAAACTCTGTGATTGGCTGGACTTTCTTCCAGCTTTATTTGCAAGCCAATGAATATGCCCGATTTCCATTTGAAAATTTGAATTGACCAATCAAACAATAACTGGAAGTTATCCCATGATGCATCAGTGTTTCTATCAAACTCCATTATGGTAATTCCTCTAATAAATCGAGCACCGGAAGTGATATTTGAGGTGGTAAAACAGAAGGGTGATCGATTTATTGCAAATCAGGTAAAGTAGCAAATTCCCTCAAGTCGGTCAAACGATGATCAATGTTACGGTACCAGCAAGGGTCCAGTTTCCAACATTCCAGTAATTGTTTCAAATTCTATTAACACAGCCAATTTATTGATGAAAAAACGTTTTCCAGATCCAGTTTGTGATGTTTGTAAAATGAACTACACAATTTGAGAACACTGGAACTCATTGGCGGTAAACAAAGAGCGTCTGATCAATGCTCGTGGAAGCACAACGAACCTAAACTGAGGACTAGTTTTGACATTGTTAACAACAACAACGCATTTTTGTGAAAATTTTCATTATTTACCCTCTAAATCATATACTTTTTAGTTTTTTGTCCCCTGCTACTTAGTAGGGGGGGGGGGGGTGCGGGGGACATAGAAACATCGGTGTCCGTAATTCCGTAGTTCCGTAAGATTTTCTTGTCCGGACAATAACTCGTGAACGATTCAACCGATCAACTTCAAACTTGGGGTGTGCCTTGACATTGGCGAAAGGACGGTTGGGATTGGTTTTCAGCAATGTGCGTAATCCAATATGGCCGCCATCAGCCATTTTGGATTATAAGCAGTTCGATCTTAGATTTTCTTGTCCGGACAATAACTCGTGAACAATTTAATCGATCAACTTCAAATTTGGGGTGTGCCTTGACATTGGTGAGAGGACGATTGGGATTGTTTTTCAGCAATGTGCGTAATCTAATATGGCCGCCGTCAGCCATATTGGATTATAAGCAGTTGGATCTTGTCCGGACAATAACTCGAGAACGATTCAACCGATCTACTTCATACCTGGGGAGTGCCTTAACATTGTTGAGAGGAGGATTAGGATTGTTTTTCAAGGACGTGCTTAATCCAATATGGCCACCATCAGCCATACTGGATTTCATTGGATTTTAAGCAGTTTGATCTGGTCCGGACAATAGCTGGAGTTCGATTAGGATTGCGTTTCATGAACGAGCATAATCCAATTTGGCTGCCATCAACCAGCGATATTGGATTATGTTGCATTTTAAGCAGTTGCATCTTGTCTGGACAACAACTCTAGAATAATTCAACAGATCGACTTCAAACTTGCAGTTTGGCTTGACATCGGTGAGAGGACAGTTGTCATTGCTTTTCAGTTACCTGTGTAATCCAAGATGGCCATCATCAGTCATCTTAGATTTTCAGCATTTAGATCTTATCTGGACAATAACTCTAGAACGATTTAACCAATCTACTTCAAACTTGGGGAGTGCATGGACATTGGTGAGAGGACAGTTGTCATGTATTATGTTTTATGGATGTGCATAATCCAATATGGGTGCCATCCGCTGTATTAGATTATGTTAAGCTCATGAGCGATATCTCCATTTTCAAATCATACTCTTCCTCAATGATATGAGATATCATCGACCAAAAAAAATCGAGCATAGAGGTCCATGGCCCCCACAGCAGCAGCGCCAGTTATGGTGGATGTATCGCCAGTTATGGTGGATGTAATCCACCATAACTGGCGCTGCTGCTGCGGGGGCCATGGACCTCTATGGTTGATTTTTTTTTTACAGTAAGTTTTCGATTTTTTAGATATTCATACCACCGTTACGGGAGTAAAACTCGACGACTATATGAATCCCTGTTCAACATGTGCACATTAGCAAATGGGATGTACTAAAAATCGGGGATGATTGAATTATTACAACTTCTGATCGTAATTTTCTCCAAAAATCGTGGGTGATCGATCTCCAATAGGGTAATCGATTTATTAGAGGAATTACCGTATGCCATTGTCTGTATGGTACTTTACAATACACCCATCTGAAGGTCTACTAATATGTAACTTATTGTTACAGACTGAGGCGTGGTAGTAAGGCCACCAAGTGGGATCGTAAATATCTGGTGTTTGGAGAGAAAGATGAGCCAGGAGAGGAGCGTTACTTCCTCGGGGTCGTCCGGAAAACGCTGAGAGAAGCTCTTGATGGATTGCTTACTGTTTCTGATGTGAGTTGGGCGTTTCTTTCTCCTAGTTCAGTTATGTGAAATTTAAAACTTTTGAGGTGATTCCCATCTCAAAACTTTGTCTGGTGACCAACCGTAAAGTGGATCGCTGGGGTTTAGATTAGTGAAAAAATATTTTAGAAAAAGCTGCTTTTCAGTCTAGATTTTTCTGTACGTACCTCAGTCATTCGTTTTTGAGGAGTGTGAGTGTGATCACACTCCTGAAAATTAGCTCAGGAGTGTGAACAATAGCACTCGCCAATTGTAAGCCTCCCTAAGTTGTAACCTGGAGGAGTGTGATATCACACTCCTTGAAATCATTTTTCAAAATTTAGGAGTGTGATTAACAGCACTCCAGCTATTTTCAAAAACGAAAGACTGTACCTGTCCTTATCCCTATAGTTTTCTAAGTATCACGATTCATTATCCCATTTGATAATGTCTCGGCAAAGATGAAATTTGACGTTTGGGATATCGCCAACATTGTTGAGACGGGAACCACATTTGGGGAAGATGTGAACCTTAAAAGTGAGCTCGGGTTCATGAAATTTTGAATGAATTTTTCTTGGAAATCGGGGTGTTTTACTAATACCTTGTCGGCTTCATTGAAAACTGTTGACCGCTTCTCTCTTGCAGGAAACTAGCATATGTTTATGTATACTATGATTGTCTTTTTGAATTTGGTGCTAATACTGTTATATCGAATATGGAATAGGTCTTTGGATTATGGACGCGGATATTCTTTAATGGACGACGGCTGAATTATGAATGACGGACTAGACACTTGTAATTTTCTCAAAATGTATTCCATGACTAACACTCATGTTAAATATTGTGTATAAATTGACCACTAAATGCTGTTTGTTTCCTCCTCAGTTGTATTACAAACAGAAGGGTAATCGTCCCGTGACACGCCCTCAGGCCCTCCAGGAGACGTTTGATTCGTGTACAGAGGTCGTCATCGTCAAACTACAGTCCTATTTCGTTCAGGCTGAACAATATCATAACCAGTGTCTACAAGGTAATAGGGTTGTAGCTTTTGGAAATATGTTACCCCTAACCCAGCTAAATTAAATTGTGGAAACTAACGTTATTTGGGCGTCACATCATGTCAGAGTAGTGCTGTCCAGTCATGTGGACTGGTCTGATATGACCTCACAAACAAGGGCAGATAAGCGTTTTGAATTTCATATAGTGCTTTAAAGAACTTTTAAACTTTCTTTGTATACAGTTTCATTGTTGTTGTTTCATGTGCCCATGTGCATTGGTTGTCATAGTGTATTGAAGTTATTGCACATGGAGGCCATTGAGGTCGTACATTGATAAGAGAGGTTGTGCAGTTTAATTCTATCACCAGATGCATTGGGCATTTCTAGTCATGTTCTTTGGTAGTTGTCTCCCCTTGGTCTATGCTACCAGTGCAGAGATTGCAATAAAGTTGAATTGAAATTGAATTGAATTGAATTGAATTGGGCCTCGGTAAATGAAGCAACTATTATGGAGTTTTACACAGAGAAAATTTTGAAGTTCTTTAAAGTGTAATATATCATAAATATCATGACAGTAGTCATTTTTGTAGATATCTGTTGGTTATGGATGCTGCAGAAAGGAAAATTTATGCCGAAACCAACTGTAGATTTTTGACAAGCTCCAAAGTGGCTGACTAATTAAAATGGACTTCAGTTTAATAAATGTGTCACAGGACCTACGAAATACGGTAGGCATTAGGACTCCGACGCGCACTGAACTCTTGGAACCCCCCTAAATAGTGATTTTTTTTTTGCTTCCTGGAACATGTGAACAGTGTGACTAACGTCACAGGACCTACGAAGTACGGTAGGCATTAGGACTCCGACGCGCACTAAACTCTTGCAGGGTTCCCGCGGTCATGGAAAAAGTGTGCATCAGGGGAGGTAACTTTGGTCTTGGAATTCTCTTAAACTCGCAGCATGCATTTAGAAGGAAATGGTTGTTCTCAAATTGCAGCAGTGTAAAAAGAAATGCCATGAAAATGCTTTTCTCATTCTTCATGGCTGTGGACTGATTTTCTCGATGCCCCCATTGTCCATAGAGAATTTCTGATAGGTCATGGAAAAGTCATGGAATTTGTCCATAAAAGGTCATGGAATTCAATTCTGTGCATGAACCCTGTCTTGAATCCCCAAGTTGAAATCCTGCCTATGTTAAGATGGGCACAGCCCAAGACAGAATCACCGAGATATTTTCATCAAAGTAGGTCAGCTGAGAACTTGCTGGTAACAGTCCCCTAATGCACCTTCATGCCAAAAATCAAGGTTCTAATGTCAGCGGCTCTCCTTATTTTGGCGACGAAAGGATTCGGATGAACTCACTCACTGACTACCGGACAATTTGCAAAGGAGAGCCTACTTCGTAGGAATATTTCATTCATTCTAAGAGGATGTATCAGCTGAGATAAAATACACTTTAAACAAGAGTCCAACAAGTGCACGTCACTCAAGAGCTCCATATCGTTGTGCACATGCTCAGTGGTAACTCCTGCATCAACAATATGACCGGTTGATAAACTATAGCATGGCACGATGTTATGAGATAATACATGTACTATGCTTTCCGAGAGACGATATATTCCATTCTATTGATGTCAGAGCATTTGGCAACACCACATGTTTTATTAGTCACATTTTAATCCAGTTTTTCAGTTCATTACTGGTTTATGCTATTTACGTACAGAACTTAAGCTTGGAACAACCTTCGAGATGATACCAAGAATGTGTAAATAGGGTTACCAGGACTAAAGGATTCGGATGGACTCACCCAATCACTCACTGACTATCGGACAATTTGCAGATGGTATCCTACTTCATAGGAATATACTGAGATTTGCTGGGAAATCAGGCAATGTGGATAGGAAGGAATCTCTAGAACATTAATCTTCGGGTATCGGTGATAATTGAACTGTCATTCTCTCATTGTTTAGAACTCCGAGGTCAGCTGACGGAGCTCGAGGCCGGCGTGTCTCACATCCCCCCACTGGTGATCACAGATATACTGAAGGAGCATATACAACAGTCTCGGTCAGCACAGACAAGGCTTGGGGGACAGTTCTCCCTCAGGTTAAATACCCTCGAAGCCAGACGGGTGAGTTATTTACCAGCAGGTTCTTTCATGTCTTCAGCATTCGAATCGCTGCGCTGTATTGTTTGCATTGTGAAATAAGGTGGAATACAAATCTGTCATCTTCAAACTAGACCAGTGAACATGGTGAAAGCCAAAATTAGGCTATTTGTTTTTTATTTGTTTCTGGAGATGAAAACAACCAAGACTGGAAGGCAGCACGGGGTGTACTCTTGAGGTGTGTATAGAAAGCCTGACCGGTTTCGATCTAGGTGATCTCTTCAGAGGCTGTGGATTGTGATCAGAGGTGTCCTATATATACTGGTTGTATACGCTGGCCGGCTGCTGGCCGGGTGCTGGCCGAGTGATGGCCGGTTTGCCTATGTGCGGGCTGGTGGATGGCCGGTATTGATGCAGGGTATCAATTGATGGCCGGTTGTTGGCCGTGGGAGGTGGAGCGCTGGCCAAATGTTGGCCATTGAGGTCTTGTGTTGGCCGGAAGATGGCCGATACACCAGAAGTGGCTCATGAGTGGTTCAAAGGTGCCGTTTGGGGGGGCAGAACCAACGGGGGGTACACCTTGTGATCTGATCAAAATAAAGAACACTGATGCAGAGGTGAAGACAGAGATAATATGTTTAATAAATTGTCTCGCTAGTAAAAGTGGTTACAGAGCTGATGAAAACGTTATTGAGTTAGGTCATCAAATCGTCAAGTAGTTCAATCCAGTTAATGGGGTCAAAGTCTGGAAGGGGAGCTGGTTGGCTCGAGGGATTGACATCGATGTTGGCTGTGCGCATGGCAAGTCCAATGGCATCGCTGATGGGTGTGTCCATCGTGCTGATGTCCAGTGTGGTTGTGCTGGTCACTGGAAGACTGGTGGCCAAACCGTTGATGGTTGGTGGCATAGACGGCAGTAGAGAAAGCGGCTGGGTGTCAGCGGGTTTCAGTGATGTGGTTGAGGTGGATGCATCAATTGTAGTGACTTTCCTACCTGTTGGTTGGGGAGAACATCCATCCGTGGATTGGAGGTTATCCTCTAGGCTGAAATGCGTAGTGAAGCATTTGGAATGGTGCCGATGAAAATCCCTTTTCCTGGCAAACTGTTTGTCGCAGAAGTTGCATTTGGTGAAACCCCTCTTGTCGTGAACGATTCTGATGTGTCGATTGAGTGAGCTTCTGTCAGCATACAGCTTCCCGCAAGTTTTGCAGGCTCGTTTCTCCATGTTGTAGGAGTTGAAAGTTGTGGCAGACAGAAGACAGCGTCGACTGGCGTCATGACAACGTGATGGTGACGTCAATAACGTTATGACGTCTTAGGAAGTTCTTAAAGACGTAGGGTAACGTCATAAGAAGTGTTAAAGACGTTGGGTGGCGTCATAAAGGTTAAGACGTGGAGTAGTGTCATAAAGGTTAATGACAGTGGCATTGATAGAGAGTAATTACCCTCACTGTTTGGCCCAGGAAAAGGAGAGACACACAACGGGGAGTGTACAATAGAGTAAAGAGAGAAAAAACGAAGTGTGTTTACTCCTTTTCATTTAAGCCGACTGGAGCTTTGGTGTGCAGCTGGTAGATCCAATAAACTTCACGTTGCCGACGCAAAGTGGTGCTGGATTCAAGCGACGGATCTGTCTTCAGTACTTCAATAATTTGGTAACTGATGTGATTGACAGAGTGTCCTCGGGACCAGAAATGTCGTGGTGCCGGATTGTCACTGCGTTTCCGTGTATCATTGAGATGTTCACGGATACGCTCGTGGAACGTGCGTTTTGTTTCTCCAACATATTGTTTGGAGCAAAGGGTGCACGTAATGAGGTAGATCACATTCTGAGTGCAGCAAGGGATCGGCTGTTGTAATCCTCAACACTAAGGACTATATCTCTGAAGCCAACCGACAATTGTCGGACACGGACTTCTACGTCAAAACTGACGATAACAGAACTGATCACCACACCAATCTGATCAACTGTGAACTACAAAAACTTCTCAACAAAGATGAAATTGACACTAAAGTTTACAATGGACTTTACGTACAAAAAGCTAGAACCTCCAAATTCTACCTTTTACCTAAAATTCACAAAAATAGGGACCCAGGCAAAGTCCCAGGCAGACCCATTATTAGCGGGAATGGCTGCCCCACTGAGAAAATCAGCAGTTTCGTGGACGAACACATCAAACCACTAGTCAAATTGGTACCGTCCTACATCAAGGACACCACTGACTTCATATGTAAGGTTGAAGACTACATCCGCTCCCAGAATCCTTCTTTCTGGTCACTATGGATGTCACTTCACTCTACACCAATATCCCCAACCACGAAGGTCTAGTTTCGGTCGCCAAAAGTCTCACACGACATCGACCCCCCTCAAAAATCTCCTATTCCAGTTTGCTCTCACTTCTCAAACTGGTTCTTCATTGCAACAACTTTAGTTTCAATGGGCAGAACTACCTCCAAGTTGGTGGTACTGCCATGGGCACGCGAGTAGCACCGTCTTATGCCAATCTCTTCATGGGAGTTTTGGAGAATAGGCTACTACCGCTCTCACCACTCCAACCTCTGGCTTACTTCAGGTTCATTGACGATATCTTTATGATTTGGCCACACAGTGAACAATCATTAGTGCAATTCATCAACTATATGAATGGTGCACATCCGACCATCAAATTCACAGCGGATTACTCACGTGAATCCGTCTGTTTCCTAGACACACGTGTCATTTTCGATCCCCAACAACACCGGATCAAATTTGACCTCTATACCAAACCCACTGACACACATAGCTATCTTCACTACACTAGTGATCACCCTTCCAACTGCAAGAAGGCCGGACCTTTTGGTCAGTTCCTACGCATTCGTAGGATATGCTCCGATCCACCAGACTTCCTCAAACACGCGGAAGCCATGATCCGTTTCTACACGATTCGGGGCTACCCTGAAAATGTTCTCTTGGATAGCCGCGATCGGGCACTCAAGCAGGATAGACACAGCCTTCTTCACCCGACGTCCACCCGGACAACAAGTGTCGCCCGCACGCCACTCATTCTTCCTTACAGTCAGTACGCCCATCGAATCCACAAGTTGGTTCGCAATGAATGGCCGATTCTGCAGGCCTCAGAAGCCTGCAGAAATGTCTTTGGGGAACCACCTCTACTAGCTTTTCGTCGAAACAACAACCTGAAAGACACCCTTGTCAGAGCCAAGATTTCGTACCCTCCACTTCAGAGGGGCGTCAGCGGCATGAGTTATGCAAACATGATAACTCCCTGCACCTACCGAAATTGCGCCTTTTGCCCCACTTTGATAAAAGAACGTTTTTTCACCAGCAGCCACACTGGCTTACGCTATCGAGCCAACCTCTTGGCTAATTGCTGCACTCAGAATGTGATCTACCTCATTACGTGCACCCTTTGCTCCAAACAATATGTTGGAGAAACAAAACGCACGTTCCACGAGCGTATCCGTGAACATCTCAATGATACACGGAAACGCAGTGACAATCCGGCACCACGACATTTCTGGTCCCGAGGACACTCTGTCAATCACATCAGTTACCAAATTATTGAAGTACTGAAGACAGATCCGTCGCTTGAATCCAGCACCACTTTGCGTCGGCAACGTGAAGTTTATTGGATCTACCAGCTGCACACCAAAGCTCCAGTCGGCTTAAATGAAAAGGAGTAAACACACTTCGTTTTTTCTTTCTTTACTCTATTTGTTTTTTATTTGTTGGTTCACGGATTATGACGATAACCAAGTCTGGAGAGGAAAAACAATAAAAAAAAGTCTTCAGGTCATGCTAGAAACGTAGTTAATGTCAGTGTCCTGTTGAACTGTATCTATATGCAGCTTTGTTTAGAAACATTTCCTAACCGGATCCATTCCTGGAGTGGAAGCAATTTCCCATAGAGACCTTATCAGATTTCTTGGTCATCTCAAGTCAGTTGTACTAACATAACTAAGGAAGAAATAAACTTACAAAGAAAATATACAGGTCCAGAGGAGAAAAAAAGTGATTTTTTTTTTTTTTTTAAATTTAGGCAGAAGAGATCAGCAAATAAACACTAATGGTTGGCTGGATGGTCTTCCAATTTTATCCACCAGCCAATCAAAAAAACAGGATTTCCTTTTTAAATTTGAATTGACCAATCAAGTGCTGTAACCATGGTAACACTGGATGCTATCCCATGATGCCCCATTGTTTCTATAAACTCAATTAAATAAAACAGAAGACATTCATTCGATGCAACACCAAAGTAATTGTCATTTCCAAACATTATCAGTTGATATGTTGTTGCCCATGTGATTCCGAAGAAGCTTCAAATGGTCAAGGGTCAAGGTCATGGCACCCCAAAAATGAATAATCTTGTAATGCTGGTCAGGTGAAAAACTGAGCTTATGCTACACCAACTGATGTACATGTAATCTGTTCACCCTCAAATCTAGGCTACAATCATTCTCTCTCAAACTCTGCGAAAGTGACATATGTTACAACAGGTACAAAATAAAACTGTTTATTTTTCGACGGTCGTGTCAACAAACGTTTGCACGTGTGGTGCATTCTGCCCACGTAGGCACTGCCGCTCTACCGAACCTTAGGCACGAGCCATGACGTCATGCCATGGCTGCAGCTGTTCAGCATTTAGATTTGTGAGCATCACTGATTACATCTTTAAAGAAGCCTGTTGATTGTTTAGCTGTGGGAGGTACCGAATGATGCCATTGCTAACGTGACATTGCATCAATGTTTCAACTTTGACATTAACACAAAAATTTGAAAGTAGGTGTGATTGTGGCTTCCAAAGACTTCAAAAATGGACAACTTTGAAGAGTGTATTGTCCCTCAATCTCAACAAAAAAAACAGCTACAAAAAAATGATATCACTGGTTAAATGCTACAAATAAAATTTTAAAAAACCCCAAAACATTGCCAATGGAAATAAATACGGTAGCTCATTGCCTCACCTCAGCATAATGTCAGGTGGGCTGTGACATTGTTCCATGCCTTCTATGGCTAAATATCCCAATCTCAGGATGTCTATATTTAATTCAATTCACTCCAGTGCAATGATGCAGTACATACATGTGATGATGATACACATGGTGGGGCATATGTCTCCCTGTGGACACAGCTGCATCCAGTACTTTCATTCAACAGTTGCATGTTTCTAGTTTGACAAGTCATTGCTTGAGAAGTGATATATATTTCTACATTTTCTAAATTTTTGAATTTCCGTTTGTCAGTTGGACTACCAGAATCAGCTCCGCCCTAGTCTGGGTCATCCCCAACAGAGGGAGCCACTAGAGGCACTGTGTGCTGAGGAGAGCAGTCGCCATGACGACTACACAGAGGCCATCAGACAACATGTGCAAGAGAGACAGGTAAGACAAACATGCAATACCCGGTTGCTATGGTTACAGTTAATACTCTATTAATTGAATCACCCTGTTAAACATGAGTAGTGTGACTAACGTCACAGGACCTACAAAGTAGGGTTTGATATGATTTAAGTGTGTACCTTGACCTAAGACTGAACATTTCCATGGTCGTAGAAGGCTTAAAATCAATCTAATTTATTATTTTACTGTTTTTTCGAAGAAATAATTGATTATTTCCTGTGTACAGCAGGTGGAGAGACTAAATTTTCACACTCGCATCGTGCTTCTTGACCCAATCCATGCGGGCCGCCATTTTAGCATGGTTTAAGCCCACTGCGCATTTGTTTTGGGCAGAATGTTTTTTTCCGGTTTTCCGGTAGTCGACCAGTGTCCGCAAAAAATGCCTGGATTAGTCCCTTAATTTCATCAAAAATAGGTCAGCTCAGGACTTGCTGGTAACAGTCCCCTAATGCATGTTCATGCCAAAAATTAAGGCTCTAATGTCAACAGTTCTCCTTATTTTGCCAACGAAAGGATTTGGATGGACTCACTCACTCGCTCACTCACAATTTGCAAATCAGAGCCTACTTCATAGGAAATTCGATCACCTCCAATTTTGGGACAAATTTCAATCATTCTAGTAAATTGGATCACCCTCTAAATGAATTTAATCAACAAATAAATGGATTATTTGCCTGATTTTGTACCATTTTGGACCCCTGATTTGATGGTGGCAAATTTCACTTCTTGCGATTGAATTATTAGATTTCCATGACTGTTTTGTGACAAATAATGCACCAGCAATGACGAAGGTACCAGCATGAGTCGTCACAAGATCAAGTTAAACATGGTTTCTGCAGGACTCCGTCACCTCTAGCTATGGCAGAAAGTGGGTTTGTCAGGGGAAATAATCGGTGAAAGGGTTAATATCATCATATTCATTCAACTGGTCCTTCGATGTTCAGTTTGGTGTTTCTCGAACCTCCAATCTCTAATTACTTATCATGATTATGGAACCTGTGTTGAAAAACATCACTGTTGTGTTGAAAAACATCACTGTTGTGTTGAAAAACATCACTGTTGTGTTGAAAAACATCACTGTTGTGTTGAAAAACATCACTGTTGTGTTGAAAAACTTTACCTGTTGAAATATTAATGTTGAGAAATTCACAGTTGAAAAACTGATATATCTTTTCATGGTTGAAAACCTCTAATTTTACAGGCCAGTGTTGTGGAGCATGCCAGACAGTTCATTGAGCAGCTGGCACGTACGGCAGAGGCTCAAGTATTGCAGTATGACTTCCTCCTTGTGGTCGACGATGTGGAGAAGGGACGTAAGTATCTCTTTGCTTCCACATCATGACAAACGTCATAGGTTTGTCTACATTCGTCTTGGCCGTACCAGTTCTATTTTTTGTTTCACGAGTGGATTTTTATTTATTTTATTTTTTCAACATTAGAGGCAGTAATAAAAATAAAACTGGACCAGACGAGCGAAAAATCATGTATCCGCAGAAAGAAAGGGGGAGGAACTTTATTTTATTTTATTATTGCTCTTAATCTTCAAAAAAAATAAAATAAATCCACATGTGAAACAAAAAATGAAATTGGTGTGTAAATGAAAAAAAGACAATCTGCCAGTACCCTGAATAAAGGAGTTCTGTTGATATCTAGGACTGGGCATGAAAAATAAACAGCCTATCTCTCCCGAGTTAGATATTCATGCTGATAAGGGAAGCAAACATTTTTCGCCAAATACAAAAAAAAAAGTTTTCAAATGTGAATATATATGCAGAATATTTGTGACAGTTGGCTGTATGTTTTGAAGTGATCAGAATACCTTGCATATAATTTAGAGCATGTTTCTACTAAGATGTACTATTCTTTCTGCAGTTGTTGAACCAAAGAAATACCCGACTAGTGAGTTGATCCGACGGAAAAACGCTGGTCTACCCCTGGAAGATGAGGGGGATAAAATAACGTTATCAAGAGGGAAAAACACCTGGCCAGGTATACAACTTTCATTGAACTATCATGGATTACAGGTACTCTGTGATTGGCTGGATTACAGGTACTCTGTGATTGGCTGGATACAGGTACTCTGTGATTGGCTGGATTATAGATACTCTGTGATTGACTGGATCACAGATACTCTGTGATTGGCTGGATTACAGATACTCTGTGATTGACTGGATTACAGATATTCTGTGATTGGCTGGATTACAGATACTCTGTGATTGGCTGGATTACAGATACTCTGTGATTGACTGGATTACAGATACTCTGTGATTGGCTGGATTATAGATACTCTGTGATTGACTGGATCACAGATACTCTGTGATTGGCTGGATTACAGGTACTCTGTGATTGGTTGGATTACAGATAGTCTGTGATTGACTGGATTACAGATACTCTGTGATTGGCTGGATTATAGATACTCTGTGATTGACTGGATCACAGATACTCTGTGATTGACTGGATTACAGATACTCTGTGATTGGTTGGATTCTCCTCCAATTGTCTCCACAGGCCAATGAAAATCTTGGATTTCTGTTTGAAAATTTGAATTGACCAATCACATGCTTTAGAATTACAATGTAGTTTCTGTAACACTCCATTGAACAGTTAGGGGGCATTACACACAAAAACCTGCATCTGATGAGTTAGATAATCCATTGGCAGTATTGTCGAAGGAAGAGTCCTTCATAACCTTACTTTTTTGGTAAATTTCATAAATATGCATACACTGTTCCTATGCCGTCACCCCCACCTTGGGTTAAATTGTACGTAATACTTCAATATCCTTTTATCATCTCCACTACCATTATTCTCATCTCTGAGCCCCGTGGGGCTTCCAGGGATAGACCTGGGGTGTTATTGTGTACACCGCAGGTCATGGTAAGAATGGGCCTCAGCTCCTCAGACAGCTTGTTGTAAGAGGCGACTGAGGCACCCATGAGGTTCCCAGGTGTGAAAAGGAATAGGACCCCACCCGTGTGGTTCCCGGTTGTGAAAAGGAATAGGACCCAACGTTGTGATATGACTGATATATAATTGAAAGCGATGTTAAATCATATTCACTCACTCGCTTCTCATCTCTGAAATCACTAAAAGACTTGAGACCCTAAGAGCCAGTTCAGGTACTTGAATATCTGGAAGGTCATTGAATTTTATATTACCAATTTCCAGGCCTTGAAAGTACTTGAAGTTCAGCCTTAATAAAACAAATCTGTATAATATTGTTGGTTATGTTATTTTATGCCGTTTACAAGCATTCAAGTATTGAGAATGCAAGAAATCTGCATATGTAATGCTTAAAAGTCTTGGAAAAAAAGTTGATTCAGGTCCTTGAAGGTCCTGGAAAAATATTTTTCAAGAAAACCTTGCATTTTGACCTATAGCAATTGTTTACCGATAATGGATGACTGTCTTTTGCCTGTCCATCTGTTTTAATTAATAAAAAGTAACAGATATCAGCAAGTTCTTACAGCATCTTCAAAATGACAGTTGAAAAGGTCTTCGCTGATTAACCATGTTGTTCCTCTACGTCCCTTCCTGTCACATCACCAGATATTCGCCACTCGAGGCGTTTGTTATCCAATCATTGCACTGTAATGCTTGGTTCATGTCACATTTCCTCATACTAATGCCAGTTGGTTGATAGCTGGACATGTGATGCAAACAAAAATACAAACTGATAAATCCACAGTCTGGATTTGAATCAGGCTAAACGTTCTTTGTACTATGTCAGGCTGCCAGTCTGTCACCGTTGTGTTGACTGGCTATTGAAATATCTGACGGTATAAATCAGCGACTGCACCAGCCTTTTGATGTTTTTGATTGCCTGACAAAACCTGACTTTTCCGTGGGAGTAAACGCTTTGAAGTTCACGTTCACCACGCACTATTTCTGCACATTATGCCTAATAAGGATATGGTTTCTCTGTAACTTTTACTTTATTGGTCCCTGTGCTCCGGTGTGTAATCACAAGACGTGTCATTTCAAAGTTGTTTCACCTATGAGCCACCTGATATGGCTCACAAATGTAGCCTGAAATTCACATGGGATTTATATAGGCCTTGCGTTAGATATCACATTCTGTGACATTATACCAGAGTTTACTTAGATTGAGTTAGTACATTTAGACTTTAACTGGATTATTACCTTCTCATTTCCAGGTTTACCTGCTAACGAGCTAATCGTGGCCAGTCCCAGTGACAAACCTGGTAAAGTCCAGCAGACTGCCTCTGTCACGACGACGAAAACAACCCAGGGTCACACGTCTGTCACCAAGGCTAGAAATCAGGCATACCAGGTAACTGTGACTGTCATACATAGAGAATGGTGGGGGTGTGGGAGGGGGGGTAATTAATGTAATAATTTCTGAAGATCTCGGAAAAGATACATTCATACCCAGGAAATTTTATTCTTCTGGCTGAATTGATCTTATGGGTTAGTAAATTTCAGAGTCTTAAATATAGATTTCAGACATAAGTAGTGGATAAAGGCCCACTAAACGCTCTTTGACCTCAGAAATTTGCATATGACCTCTGTGACGTCACAGTTGGGTCGGCCATGTTGTAAAGCAAGATGGCGGTGTGGTTCGGGTATGTTCGGGCCTGTTCGGGTTGTCGTCCGTGTTGTAAAGCAAGAGGGTGTTGTGTGGTCCCTGTTGTAAAGCAAGATGGCGGCGTGGTTCGTGCGTGTTCGGGCGTGTTCGGTGTGTTTCGGCGCTGTTCGTGTGTGTTCGTGTGTGTTCGGGTCTGTTTGGGCATGGTGGAAAGCAAGATGTCGGTTGTCGGTGCTGTTGTAAAGCAAGATGGCGGTTGTCGTCCCTGTTGTAAATGAAAATGGTGGTTGTGTGCGCTGTTGTAAAGCAAGATGTCGGAGTGTGTTCGTGAATGTTCGGGAATGGGGTGAAAAACATATAAAAGTAGGTGATTTTTAGTGAATGGGTTATAATCATTGGATGACTTTGGGAAGTGTTTAACTGACCTGATTTGCCTGCCTGCCTGCTTGCCTGCCTGCCTGCCTGCCTGTCCAGCCAGCCAGTCATTCTGCTTGCCTACTTTGTATGAGTTGTGGATCCTGCGTGTACTTTTTTCCATTTTACCAGTGCAAATTCACCAGACTTTTACACGGTAGCAGTTCTTCACCAGCCTGAGCCCATAGTCAAGATGAATTCAGCCGACAGAGTCATCCTTCAACACAACCGTGTTCGCCTGGTTGATGAGATGCGGCATGCGGGGGCAATATGTGATGTGCTTATGGTTGATAAAATACTGCTGAAACAGGGTGTGGAAGATATCAAGGCGGAGAAGACTCCTTCACGACAAAACGGAGCTCTGCTCGATGCTCTAGTGCGTCGTGGTCCCTATGCATTTCTAGCGTTCGTGCATGCACTGGAATTGACGGAAAATGAAGAATTGGCTCATCTACTTGAAATTCCCGTTGTAGAAGAGGGTATCTTAGTTATGGATACTACCGAACAGCGTACAGCTACCAAACGCACGGCGGACATGCCCCCACCGTGTGGTGTACCAGCCAAACGCGGTGCACGTGCCAAGCGAGGGTCCCGAGGAACCCCTTTAGAAACACCTGAACCCGTTCTCCAGCCAGTGCCTGAGTCCATGGATGTACAAGATGAAGAAGAGGGCGGGAAACAAGAAAAAGAAGAAGAGCGAGGGAAACAGGAAAAAGAAGAAGACCCCATGGTGCAACTTCCTATGTCTATGCAGTCCATTAATAACATAATCCAGCAGGCCTATGAGTCGGCCCACACGGATATATGGCAGCTTTCAGCTAATTTGACTGTGAGTGTGAAAGACGCACAAGTACATTTTAATGTACTGGCCTATATGGACAGACCCGCTAGGCGTATTGCCTTGTCTTCGGAGTGCTGGCAAAGACTGGAGACCGTTTATTATGCCGTGGACGCGGTGATTGCCGAGCAGGCGGGTAACGAAGTGAAATTTTCTCTAGGTGAAGACATCTATGTGAGTGTTGGTTATTTCAACGACGACCTGCTGCTGCATATCCGTAAATGGAAAATGACGGCCGATACACAACAGCTTGCGCCTTGTCCTCAGGGTGTCACTTTGAAAATACCGGTGTGGCGCAAGTTGCAGAGTGTGTCAGCTGCAATTCGTCAAGCTTTGGATTACCAGGTGTCTCACACTATTTATCTCAAGTACGTTGACACAGTTATGGCTTTGGTGAGACCTCGCGTTCGACAACTGCGTCTGGAAGCCTGTGCAGGGTGTTTCAACAACAGTCCCATAATAATGCATACGTGTATGGACATTAGTGTACCCTCATACGCGCTGATCACTGAAGCATTACAGGTTGTGACCGAGGAGCAAATTGCCGTGGCATTGGAATCTGCCTGCCCTCCTACCATTCCACGTGAAGAGATTACTACCTACATCTATGTACACCAGGGCCGGAAAAACGATGAGGAGTTCAAGCAAGTCTTGTTGCGTAACTGGACAGTAGTACCGTTCCCTAATACGCGCTGATCATTGTGGTGAAAACGGAACTATTGAATCTTTTCATGAAAAAACATTTTCACACATTGACCTTATTCCTACACGTTAATTGAAGTGCCATTGATAGCGTATTATTATAAAATTCAACACTGTTTCACTGTGGTGAAGACGAATTATTGAACATTTTCATGAAGCCATTTTTCACACATTTTACTCTATTCCTATACGTTCATTGAAGCGCCATTGATAGCGTATAATTATATTAAAATTCAATATTTCCAGTTTCACTGTTGTAAATACGTTCATTCTATTGTGTTAGTGTTGTTGTTGTATAAATATTGAACTACTTTTCAAGTTGAAAACATTCAGATAAAAACATGTTTGTTTCATTCTATTGTGTTAAATAAAAAAAAATTTCAAAAAAATTTAAAAAAAATGCGTGTTAGTGTTCATTTAGTGGGGGAGCTGATGTTATATTTTTTGTGCTCAGTTAGAAGTTTCTCTTTCGAAGGAATGGGGTGGCCCTGAAAAGGGCCGTTGGAAAGTGTTACTACACTTGTTTTTTTAGGAGCGGTAGATTTTCTTCACTCCGGCTACCTGCCTTCTGCAGACGGGACACTTTATTTGAAAATGCTGTTCGTCGGTTTCATTGCAGTGGCACTCAGCCCCTGTACACGTTAGTGTCACCCAGCATTCTTCGCATACGCATAAATGTCCGCACGGAAATAGGGCGTACTCTGTGTCCTCGTTTGTACACACACTGCAGTTGGCTTTACTTAGTTCATTATGCAGGTCTTTTTGTAGTTGAACCTTGACTCTGTCCATTTGCTTCATGTCTTCTCTCATTTCGTCCATCTGTTCGTTTTGGCTGGCCACCTGGTCGTGTAGGCGCAGCATCTCTTCGTTCATGCGGGTTACCTCGTCGCAAGAGTATTGTTGTTGTTGTTGTTGTTGTTCAGGTGGTGCTGTTGTAGCTGGCATCTCTGTTTCCGGTGTTGTTATAATTGGCGTTTGGGTAGCCGTTGTATTTTCTGGTGGTTTGTGACAGTTTCTGTTACAGTTTAACCACTGTACGGTGGGCAGTTCTTCTTCGTCCGTGTCATCATTATTATTATCTTCATCCATAGCCGCCGTCACCTCTTGGTCTTGTTGTGCACTTTGTCGTCTCAACGTATCGGCAATATGACGTTGATGCACTCGCTGTAGGCTTGTAATAATCGTGACACCGCCATCCTCTTCATGTGTAATGACCTCCCTATGGTCTCTAGGATCCTCGAATACTAGTCTTCTTGTAGTCATGATGTATTATTGTGTATGAATGGTAATAACATTGATCGCGCTAAATATATATATATATATGTGTAGGCACTCATGTTGTAAATCAACACGGTGGGTGTCGGCCCTGTTGTAAACCAACATGGCGCTGTGATTCGGAGATGTTCGGGGGCAATGCAGTGTTATGATAAATGATTGTGTCTATTAATAGCATCACAGTTACACCGCATCGCTGATTGGTGGGTGTACCAAAATGTTTACGCCAACGTCCGCGCGACCACCCTTCCTGGGTTAATTTACAATCCTGAGATTTTGCACGCGCAACCACCCTTCCTGGGTTAATTTTTTTGTCTTACGCGTCTAAAATGGATGAAATCATTAAAATAGTGGCTTAGTCTACTGCTAATTTTCTTAATTTTTAAATGCTACATCCCTGAGTTGCCCCCGTTCAATTTGAAATAATTTTTATACTGACCTGGCATTTATTGCAAAATCACACGGGGTTTAAAATTGTCAAAGAAACACAAATTTTCTTGCAGCGTGTACGTTTGCATCCTCCATTTCGCTGACGTCCGCGTGCTGTACGGTATAAATAGCAGTGTTTTTTATCTTGTTCATTCACAATTACATGATGTCTGAAATAATGGATATTGATGCAGTGATGAAAGACTTGCTGAGTGATAGTCACCTATCACTCTCACCGATGCAGAACACAAAATGGCTGGATGATATATTACAGCCCCCAGATGAACAACACTCTCCGGTACCACAGCATGATGTCACTGCGCTGGAAAGTACACAACACCCACCGATAGAGGACCAATGGCTAGATGTAGATGATTTATTACAGTCCAGCCTATTTACAGATCAACAAGAAGAAGAAGAAGAAGAACCGGTACTACAGCATGATGATGATGATGATGTCACCTCCCTGGAAAGGCCACCGTTTCAACAAATGCTCCAACATGTGTTCCAACACTATGATCAAGAAGAAGATAGCCAAGTTCAACTGCTACCCGGTCCCGATCATGGCGTGGGAGGCCAGGGAACGAGAATACAGCCAGAAGAGGGAAAGGAGAAAAGCGTAGGAAGAAAAAGAAAAAGGAGTGAACAACAAAAACAAGAAATTCAACACCTGCATGACTACGCTACTACCATAAAAAGAAGACTGGCACCACCCGTAAAATGGACACCAGCCCGGTTTTTACGCTGTGTACAATGCGCTACACGTTTTGCAAAATATGCAATATTTCCCTGTGGCCACCAAGCCCTGTGTCTACGCTGTATGGACGCCACACAGACCTACCCAAAAGACGACCCTATGTTCAATGATACACCCCTAGAGTGTATTTTTGTCACCATGGATTGTCCCGTGTGTACCCGGCGGCGGATAAATTTCTCCCCAATGATGTAAACCCTTACATCTCCAAAGGCCCTTTTCAGGGCCAACCATTTCTCCGAAAGAGAGACTTCTAACTCAGCACAAAAATAAAAAACACCCAACTCCTGCACATGCACACACCTAAAGGTAACAATAGGTAAAAAAATAACACATGAATTTTTTCCATGTTAAAAAAACCCATTCCTATGTTTATACCATTAGAATTGTCCCTAAAAAGAGTGGCGTGCACTGTATTTAATGCCCATGTATGCCAGAATCCCTTGATTTGACACGAAAATTCACACTAACCAACTCCCATGTTAAATGATTGTGTCTATTAATAGCATCAAAGTGACATCGCATCGCTGATTGGTGGGTGTACCAAAATGTTTACGCCGACGTCCGCGCGACCACCCTTCCTGGGTTAATTTACAATCCTGAGATTTTGCAGATTGGTAATAATACTATATCAGAATATAGAGGCGAGTATCTGTTCCTATGTTAAATCATTGCACGTATTGAAATAACATTGAGGTTGGCCCTGAAACGAGTGTTGACCAGAATCTCCTTGATGGCCAGAATCCCTTGATTTGACACGAAAATTCACACTAACCAACTCCCATGTTAAATGATTGTGTCTATTAATAGCATCAAAGTGACATCGCATCGCTGATTGGTGGGTGTACCAAAATGTTTACGCCGACGTCCGCGTGACCACCCTTCCTGGGTTAATTTACAATCCTGAGATTTTGCAGATTGGTAATAATACTATATATAGAATATAGAGGCGAGTACCCGTTCCTATGTTAAATCATTGCATGTATTGAAATAACATTGGAGGTTTGTCCCTGAAAAGGGCCGCGTGCACTGTATTTAATGCACATGTATGCCAGAATCCCATTGATTTGACACTAAAATTCACACTAGCAAAGCCCCATGTTAAATGATTGCGTCTATTAATAGAGTCGATAGTCGATGTGGAGAGTACCTAAAATGTTTACGCCGACGTCCGCGCGCCACCACCCTGCCTGGGTTAATTTTTACAATCCGTTCACTGTGTCTATGTTTCAAGTAAGGAGATGGCCCTGAAAAGGGCCGTTGATAGGGGCAGGGATTGTTTTTTGGTGTTGCAGATGGCTAATAATACTATAGAATATAGAGGAGAGGAGATTGTAGGATTTCAATTGAATGTGCCTTGTTTAGAAGTTCCTCTTTCGGAGGAATGGTTGGCCCTGAAAAGGGCCGTTGGATTGGTTGGCCCTGAAAAGGGCCGTTGGGTTGGTTGGCCCTGAAAAGGGCCGTTGGTCTTTATTCTTCTTCCAGAGGGATGAAAAGCCCGGCCGCCTGCCTCGAATAACGGCTCGCTGATGGTCCCTGTGTTGTTGTTGTTGTTGTTGTTGTTCCAAGGTCTTGTATAAAATTAGCGGCAGGAATTATAGCTGGCGGCGGCGACGGCATCTCCTCCTCTTCCTTCTCCTCCTCCTCCTCCTCTTGTTGTTGTTGCTGCTGCTGCAAAATGGTTTGCAGAAAAAACACGAAATCGGCGCCGTTTAGATCGGGGGGAGCAGCCGTGATCAGGCTATGAAGGGAGACCCATTTGTCGAGAGACATGTTGATATTGTCTTCTGTCCATCCCTTCATAGCCTGCATCCAGAACATCTTGGCTCTATTGGCTCTTCTGGCCTTTTTCAGCCTCCTGGCCTTCAGTGCCTGGGCTGCTCCCCGCGTCGTCGACATCTTGGCCACCATTCGCACTTTGCTTTCGTTGTAGTACATCTTGTTGGTTCAAAGTATATGTTTGGAGTGACGCTATGCACGCTCCTCCTGGCTTTATACGAAAATACAGTAGTTTTTCATTGGTAGTTTGAATTACCGCCTACGGGTTTCATTGGTTCTTTTTAATGATGGCTGATTGGTTCTTTTCAAAGACATTTCATTGGCTGTAATTGGCGCCAAAATCTCAACTCCCACTCTTCCTGGGTTACGCCAGAATCTCTTCATTTTGCACGAAAATTCGCACTAGTCAATTCCCATGTTAAAATCATTGTGATTGTCTATTAATAGCATCAGAGTCACACCGCATCGCTGATTGGTGGGTGTACCCAAATGTTTACGCCAACGTCCGCGCGACCACCCTTCCTGGGTTACGCCAGAATCTCTTCATTTTGCACGAAATTTCGCACTAGTCAATTCGTATGTTAAATCATTGCATGTATTGAAATAACATTGGAGGTGTTGGCCCTGAGAAGGGCCGCGTGGCGTGCATGCATCATTATCATTATACTTATGATGAATATAGTTTATAGTCTCTAACTTACGCCAGAATCCCTTGATTTTGGTACATTCTCACACT